>JAXCGZ010014417.1:15000-22500 GCA_037179515.1 Halocaridina rubra
CATCAATAATAATGGTTATTACATAATAGGTACAATACAAAAGTTATATAAACGTAATTATACACAGATTATTAAGAGGATATTACATTAATGTCATAGGTAAAAGGACTGTATACAATTTCCCCGCCATCACATAGCATACAAATGTAATAATAATGATAAAATATAAAAAGATAAGACAAGACAAAGCTTAGTCCTTGAATAAAATTTCATGAGGTTGTTTTTCAAAGAGGACATCGACTAACATCGCACAAGACGAAGCTTAATCCCTCAATAGAAGTTTCTTTAGGTGGCCTTTGAGAGAGGATATTGTCTGACTACATCTTATGTTTTGTGGTAGTTGATTCCATAGTTTAGGCCCAATAACATTTAATGCTCTAGCTCCTGTATCAGTGTTTGTTCTTGGGACATAAAGGGTGTCCAGACTTCTAGTGTTGAATCTTTCCCCTCGAATCTCAGCTACAGTTGGCAAAGTAAAGAGCCAGTCGGGAATAAACTTGTGATGAATTTTGAAGATTAAAAGGCACATTTCATAAATGTATTTCTCATCCATACGGAGCCATTTTAATTTATCATATATTGGGGTGACATGGTCATGTTTGCGAGTGCCCCCTACAGCAACCTTAGCAGCGAAATTCTGCATTTTACTTAATCTGCCCATTTGTGTCATATTAGTTGAGCCTCGAACTCTTAAGCAGTAGTTTAAGATACTAAGTACCAAAGACTGCACCACCATGACTCGACATTCAAAGTTGAAACTATCACTTACACGGTTAATAAAGAGAAGTGTACCTGTAACCTTTTTCTGCAATTCATCAGTATGAACACTGAAAGTTAAAAAGTTGTCCATATGTACTCCAAGGTTTTTGACGCTTTGTGATGGAACGAGTGTGACATTGCCGAGTCTTAAATTGATGTTATTTGGAATACGGGATATGTACTGCCTTGAGCCAAAGAGAATTAGTTGAGTTTTGCTCTCGTTTAAAACAAACACACAAACAAACAAACATTTATTTCCATTTTGTACAATGGTTATTCAACATTAATAGTAACTTATAAGTAGACATGTAATTAAACTAATAAATAAGAGGGTAATACATATAGTTTAATTAAATGTAGCTTTCAAAGAAAATAATAATGCTGTAATAAAAATGTTAACAATAATGTTAATAATAAATTAGTAAGTATGACACTAGATACAGGATCGTTATTATCGGCATCATTTCCATATTTTTTTTCCTTACAATGAGAATAATTAGTTCTTAATGAGCAGCAACTATTTGTCCAAAAGAAAACTATATAGTCTGCCTTTGAAAGCTGTGAAGGAGGATGCATTTTTAAGATGCTCTGGAATATTATTTCAGAGTGTTGGCCCTTTGATAGTGATCATCTTGGAACCTGCTTCTGTGTTTGTTCTGTAAATAAAGAGCTCACTGCTCTGTCTTGTGTTGGTTCTGTAAATAAAGAGCTCACTGCTCTGTCTTGTGTTGCTCCCCTTATATCCCTGACTGTTTTTAAATCAAATAGCCGGCTAGGATAATGATGGTTCAAAATTTTGAATACAAAAACATAAATAGCATAAGCGACCTTGTTTTCTGCCCGCGGCCACCCAAGTTTATTGAGAGCTTGTATGATGTGGTCATATTTTCTTATTCCTCTCAGAGCAACTCGAGCTGCAAAATTAATAAGCTTTTGTATTCTGTTTATCTGAGTCTTAGTGGTAGCTCCCCAAACAGTTGTGCAGTAATTAATGTGACTTAGGGCTAGAGATTCAACAACAGTTATTCGAGTGGTAGTCTCAAAATTGTCTTTTATACGTGATAAGTACATTAATGTTCCTGTAACCTTTTTGCATACTTTATCTATGTGGGAATCAAACAACATGTAATTATCAAAGTGAATTCCTAGGTTTTTGACTGTTTTGCTAGGTGTGATAATGTTGTCGCAAAAATTAATTGTTGTGTTTTCTGGAATTTGTGCCATGTGGAACCTTGAACCAATAAATATGCAGTCTTTTATTTTCGTTAATTAACAGCCCAATTTCTTGAAAATAGGTTTTAATTTTTGACAGAGTGTTTTCTGCTCTTAAAGTTAGCTCTGGGAGATTATTAATATCACCACTAAGGAGTAGTTGAGTGTCATCTGCATATTGTACGACTAGACAGTCAGAAATGAAAGAAGATAGATCATTTACGTAAATGGAGAAGAGGATAGGACCAAGTACTGATCCCTGTGGAACACCAAATGATAAATTTTTTGGCACAGAGATAATGCTGTTAATACGTATAGACTGATTACGATTAGATAGATACTCGCTAAACCTGCTTGGATCAATATTTAAGTTAGTACATTTACTTAAAAGAATTTCATGGTTTACACTGTCGAAGGCTTTTGATAAGTCAAATAATACAAGAAGAGATATTTTTTTTCATATCTATATTATTATAGATACTATTCGTAACTTGAAGCAGTGCAGTTTCCGTCGAGAGTTTTGGTCTGAAACCATGGTGGTTAACCGTTAATAGTCTATTTGACTCTAAATATGACATAAGTTGGCATGCAACAATTTTTTCTAATATTTTAGAGAAAATGGGTAGCAGGGATATGGGACGATAGTTTGTCACATTTTCTCTGTCCCCCTTTTTATGCAGAGGTATTACATGTGATATTTTCTAAGAGTCAGGAAACTTTTTAGTAACAATGGAAGTGTTCATTATAGTTAGAATATAGGATGCAATCATGGGTAGAGCATCTTTGATGAACTGAAATGGTATACCATCTGAACCATAAGAGCCAGAGCTTCTTAGGCTGTTTATGGTAAGAATTAGGGTAGCACAATCGATAGGATTTATCTTGAAGTACTCTCTTGTGTTTACATTGGAAGAATTGTCATTTAAGCAATTACTCATAAAAGAAGCCCATTCTTATTGTAATAAGCTTTAGCACTAATTAGAACCTCTTTCACTTTTTGTAGCAGTTTATTAGTTTTATCAATCTCTCCTGTCAGTAAGATCTGAGTGTCATCGGCGTATATAACAAGGAGGCAGTCACGAATATGTATAGGCAGATCATTTATGTAAATAAGAAATAGTAAAGACCCCAAGATCGATCCCTGGGGGACTCCAAACTTTATTTTCTGAGGAGAGGATATGGCTGATCCAATGCGTACTGACTGAACTCGATTTTCAAGATAGATTTCAAACCAAAGTGAATCAATATTCAAATCTTCGCATTTTTTGAGTAAAATTTGATGGTTGACGCTATCAAATGCTTTAGAGAGATCAAGAAGCAAGAGTAGGGATATTTTCTTGTTTTCAATGTTTTCATAAATTTTATTGGTAACTGTGAGCAAAGCTGTTTCAGTAGAAAGATTTGGTCGGAAGCCATGTTGGTTTATTGCAAGTAATTTATTAGATTCGAGAAAATCAATCAATTGGTTCGCAATTATTTTTTCTAGTATCTTTGAGAGGATGGGCAATAGAGAAATAGGTCTGTAGTTTCCAACATTTTCAGCATCTCCGTTTTTAAAAACTGGAGCCAAAATAGAATGCTTCCAAAAATCCGGATGAACACCTGTTACAATGGATGTAAAGTATTCATAATTATAAGGATATAGTAAATGGTAATGGGTAGGAATCGACCAAGAATCGAAGAGGTATCCCGTCAGAACCATAAGAGTTTGTTGCGTTTAAACTCTTAATGGTCAGTATGAAAGTGTTGATGTCGACTGGCTGTGGCCTAAATTTATTCAAGTTTCTTGATGGTAATGAAGGACGATTATTCATAAGTAAATTAGAATCTATCGGGTTTTCTTGGGATTTCCTGAAAGTGTTTTCTCCTATCATGGCAAAGTGTTTGTTAAATTCCTCCACTTTATTTTTGAGCTCAGCTTCTGAATCTCCTAGCAGTCCAGATGATTTTTTATTTCAAGGAATTATTTTCTTTATAACGTTCCATTTACCCTTAATGTTGCCCTTACTTTAGAAAAATTTTTCTTTAAAATAGTTCGCTTTACTAATGGATATCATATTTTTTACTTTCTTTTTTTGTTTTCGATAGATACTTTCAGCCATGGGGTCTAACCTATTCAGCTTAAACACTTTATGCACATTGTTTCTGTTTATTACCGCCTCCTTTATTTGAGAGAGAGAGAGAGAGAGAGAGAGAGAGAGAGAGAGAGAGAGAGAGAGAGAGAGAGAGAGAGAGAGAGAGAGAGAGAGAGAGAGAGAGAGAGAGAGAGAGAGAGAGACTATGGGGGGGTGGAGGCTCAAAAGAGTAATGGTCTTCACAAAATTTACTACACACGGGATTATTGCTTTAGTTTGAGAAACCTTTAGGTGATTTCTTATTCCGGAAAGCTTGCATGTATGTATGTATGTATGTATGTATGTATGTATGTATGTATGTATGTATGTATGTATGTATGTATGTATGTATGTATGTATGTATGTATGTATGTATGTATGTATGTATGTATGTATGTATGTATGTATGTATGTATGCATGTATGTATGTATGTATGTATGTATGTATGTATGTATGTATGTATGTATGTATGTATGTATGTATGTATGTATGTATGTATGTATGTATGTATGTATGCATGTATGCATGCATGCATGCATGGATGTACATACGTACGTACGTGCGTACGTACGTATGTATGTATGTATGTATGTATCCATGCATGTATGTATGTATGTATGTATGTATGTATGTATGTATGTATGTATGTATGTATGTATGTATGTATGTATGTATGCATGCATGCATGCATGTACGTACGTACGTACGTACGTATGTATGTATGTATGTATGTATGTATGCATCCATGCATGCATGCATGTGTATGTATGTATGTATGTATGTATGTATGTATGTATGTATGTATGTATGTATGTATGTATGTATGTATGTATGTATGTATGTATGTATGTATGTATGTATGTATGTATGTATGTATGTAGGCAGGCAGGCAGGCGGGCAGGCAGGTAGGTAGGTAGGTAGGTAGGTAGGTAGGTAGGTAGGTAAGTATGTAGGTAGGTAGGTAGGTACGTACGTACGTATATATGTATGTATGTATGTATGCATGTATGTATGTATGTATGTATGTATGTGTACTATTACAGCTATCACTATTACTACTACTACTACTACTGCATCTACTACTACTACTGCTACTACTACACCTAATAATAATAATAATAATAATAATAATAATAATATAATAATAATAATAATAATAATAATAATAATAATAATAATAATAATAATAATAATAATAATAATAATAGTAATGATAATAATAATAATAATAATAACAACAAACATGGAATATATCTCCATGTATATTATCTCAG
This sequence comes from Halocaridina rubra, assembly GCA_037179515.1. Classification (NCBI taxonomy): domain Eukaryota; kingdom Metazoa; phylum Arthropoda; class Malacostraca; order Decapoda; family Atyidae; genus Halocaridina; species Halocaridina rubra. Next base: position 20,361 of record JAXCGZ010014417.1, read on the forward strand.
ATTCAAAGAAAAATACTGGAGAAAAGCCTCCCATTTCTATATGATCTGGTAACAGTGCTCCTTAGACTACAAATGGCAGTGAGATGCAAAACAGTAAGAATTTTTCTTCTTTAAGAGGAAAGAGGATGGTGGGACGAAGCTCTCTCTCTTAGGGGGTCCTATGGGAGTCAGAGCTATTTTTCTTATCCCTATCTTATGAGAGAGAGAGAGAGAGAGAGAGAGAGAGAGAGAGAGAGAGAGAGAGAGAGAGAGGAGAGAGAGAGAGGAGAGCGAGAGGGAGAGGAGAGAGAGAGAGAGAGAGAGAGAGTCCGTATGTTTCTCACGTTTTGCGAGGATAATAGAAAGAGAACAATATTTTAATGCGCTTTTCGTGAACTCTTCATGTAGAGAATATGTTGTTTGTGAGTGTATGTGTGAGAGCGTGTGTGTGCATGTGTGTGAGTGTTTGTGTGTGTATGTGAATATTTCTAACTCCTGTAACTAGCAGCGAGGATATACAGTTGATATATGGTAAATAAACACACACATACACACACACACACCACACACCACATAATTATAATAGTATATAATATTAATAATAATAATAATAATAATAATAATAATAATAATAATAATAATAATAATAATAATAATAATAATAATAATAATAATAATAATAATAATTATAATAATAATACTAATAATAATAATAATAATAATAATAATAATTAATAATAATAATAATAATAAAAATAATAATATTAATAATAATCATCATTATAATAATAATAATAATAATAATAATAATACATACATACATACATATACCTTGGCTGTTTCCCCCTTTAATTGGGAGGTAGCCGACATCAAAAAAGGGAAAACAGTTTGGGGAGAAGTTATTCTCCCTCTACTCCCCCCTCTTCTTTGACGTCTCACAGGAGGTTATTAATAATAATAATAATAATAATAATAATAATAATAATAATAATAATAATAATAATAATAATAATAATAATAATAATAATAATAATAATAATAACAATAACCAACTTAATAATAATAATATATAATTAATAATAATAATAAAAAATAATAATAATATCAAGACAGCATAAGTGCAGCAATGATCTCAGTAACTTTGAATTACTTCAGTAGAAGTTCCAGTTCTCACTCTGTAGCACAGCGAAATAACCTAACCTAACCATAGGGCATATTATATCTGCACACTAAATTACTAATGGTTAGGTTAGGATGAGTTTTAAGATTGGATGCTAAGTTTTCATCCTTTCCCCGCCCAGGCACTACCAATTATAAACCCCCCAAACTTAACCTAATATAACCTAACCTAACAATGCTAACATAATCAGAGGGCATATGTCAAGTGTGGCCCTAGAGATAATAATTACAAAAGATATATATATATATATATATATATATATATATATATATATATATATATATATATATATATATATATATATATATATATATATGCATATATATATATATATATATATATATATATATATATATATATTATATATATATATATATATATATATATATATATATATATAAATGTAACACTTACATCATCTTCTGAGCTCCGTATCTGAAAAATAAAGAAATTTCAGGAGTCAATATAACACTATATTAAGAATTTATTTATGAAAAAAACTTTGAATTGAAAGAAATAAACTTTTAAGATGTCAGATGTAATCAGGATATCCATAAAAAAATAAATAAATATATATCATGATGTTGTTAAGTTCCACAATACGAGAATCATAAAAAAAAAACTTACTCATGAAATATCGCTTTCAATATGGCAAACATTTATAGAGCTGCAGTCATTGTACGCAGATAGCAGTGTAAGCCAAAGATTCATTAGGGTGAAGCCATTTTTCGAAAGGGTGGGAAACCACAAGGTAGTAAAAATATACAGTCTGAATAAAGTTATTTATATAGGTGAACTGCATTAGTAACTGCTACATTGGAGTAAGTCATTTTCTGAAGGGGAGAGAAAGTAGGGTAACTCATGCATTCAAAAAATTGAATTTTAAAACACTTTAATAGCAGTATAATAGACAATGTTTTCATTTTGGGTGAAGCCATTTCTAATTGGAAGGGAAAGCAGAAGGCAGAGCATGTACTCAAT
>JAXCGZ010014418.1:0-23619 GCA_037179515.1 Halocaridina rubra
GTGTATATATATATATATATATATATATATATATATATATATATATATATATATATATATATATATATATATATATATATACACACACAGTGTTACCCCGCTGTATCGCGTTTCTTGGTTCGCGGTCTCACTCTATCGCGTTTTTTTTTTTGGATAAATTTTTGTTTTATGGGTATACGCAAAAATATTAAAATATTGAAAAAAAAAAAATTTCAGTATTTTCATTTTTTTTTATTGAAATTTTTTTTTCATTATTTAATTGATAAAAAAAAATATTTCCCAGCCTTCGAATAATAAAACAGTAAAAAAATAGTAAAAAACATAAATTTAGATATACGTACGTACAGTATAACTCACAGTACAGAGTATTGCATCATGCGAAACAGTGTCCGATAGCGTACAATGTATTGGGGTCACAGCTACGTGAGCTAGCATATATATTTATATTTCCAGTAGTTTCATGATTTTATTGATAAAAAAAAACTTATTTCTTAGCCTAAGAATAATAAAACAGCAAAAAATAGTAAACTGTATTGCACCATGTAAAATACGATACCGGTATCAGTGTTTCGGAAAACGCAAAGGCTCTCACCTATGTGACCTAGTGAATATTAAAATTTTCATTATTTTATTGATAAAACAAGTATTTCCTAGCCTAAGAATAATAAAACAGTAAAAAATAATAAAAAAAAATAATTTCCTCCGGGGTCGAGAATGATGATCATCACCTAATTCACTGTAAGTTTACCTATCATGTAGAAATGTATGTCACGTCATTATCACCTCATTCACCGTAATTTTATCTATCACTTTCATAAAAATTTACGTTGCTTGCTGTTATTTATAATGTAAAGGGTGTTTTTTTAACAGTGCAGGGAGGGTTTATACAGTACGTAAACGAAAAAATAATTGTAAATGAGTATGTATGTCACGTCATTATCACCTCACTCACCGTAATTTTATCTATCACTTTCATAAAAATTTACGTTGCTTGCTGTTATCTATAATGTTAAGGGTGTTTTTTTTAACAGTGCAGGGAGGGTTTATACAGTACGTAAATGAAAAAATAATTGTAAATAAGTATGTATGTCACGTCATTATCACCTCATTCACCGTAATTTTATCTACCACTTTCATAAAAATTTACGTTGCTTGCTGTTATTTATAATGTAAAGGGTGTTTTTTTAACAGTGCAGGGAGGGTTTATACAGTATGTAAACGAAAAAATAATTGTAAATGAGTATGTATGTCACGTCATCATCACATTCACGGTAAGTTTTCCTATCACTTTCATAAAAATTTACGTTGCTTGCTGTTATCTATAATGTTAAGGGTGTTTTTTTTAACAGTGCAGGGAGGGTTTATACACTAAGTAAATGAAAAAATAATTGTAAATGAGTATGTATGTCACGTTATTATCACCTCATTCACCGTAATTTTATCTATCACTTTTATAAAACTGTACGTTGCTTGCTGTTATTTATAATGTAAAGGGTGTTTTTTTAACAGTGCAGGGAGGGTTTATACAATGTAAACGTAAAAATATATTAAAATATCTATGTACATATAGGCGGATACTACTTCGCGGATTTCCTGGTTCGCGGTGGGTCCCGGAACCGAACTACCGGAATAAGTGAGGCAACACTGTATATATATATATATATATATATATATATATATATATATATATATATATATATATATATATATATATATATATATATATATATATATATAATGATGATGAGGATTTTTTCTTATCGTAATCCTCTTTGTACTCGTGGAAGTGTAAAAGAAAAAAAGAATTTTTTTTTTTTTTTTTAAGGTGTTCCTAATTTGCGGAAATTTATCTATCACGGCCAGTCCCGGAATCGAACCCCCACGATAAACGAGGGATTACTGTATATATATACATATATATATATATATATATATATATATATATATATATATATATATATATATATATATATATATATATATATATATATATATATATATATATGTATACAGTGTTACCCCGGTTATTCGCGCTTCTCAGTTCGCGTTCTCACTATTTCGCGGGTTTTTTTTGGATATATTATTATTCTATTTTATGGGTATACGCAAAAATATTAAAATATTGAAAAAAAAAATTTCAGTATTTTCATTTTTTTTATTGAAATTTACGTTGCATGGTGTTAGTTATAATGTAAAGGGTGTTTTTTTAATAGTGCAGGGAGGGTATATACAGTTCGTAAAAAAAAAAATAATTGTAAATGAGTATGTGTGTCACGTCATCATCACCTCAATCATCGTAATTATATTTATCACTTTCAAAAAAATTTACGTTGCTTGCTGTTATTTATAATGTAAAGGGTGTTTTTTTAACAGTGCAGGGAGGATTTATACAGTACGTAAACGAAAAAATATTTGTAAATGAGTATGTATGTCACGTCATTATCACCTCATTCACCGTAATTTTATCTATCACTTTCATAAAAATTTACGTTGCTTGCTGGTATTTATAATGTAAAGGGTGTTTTTTTAACAGTGCAGGGAGGGTTTATACAGTACGTAAACGAAAAAATAATTGTAAATGAGTATGTATATCACGTCATTATCACCTCATTCACTGTAATTTTATCTATCAATTTCATAAAAATTTACGTTGCTTGCTGTTATTTATAATGTAAAGGGTGTTTTTTTAACAGTGCAGGGAGGGTTTATACAGTACGTAAACGAAAAAATAATTGTAAATGAGTATGTATGTCACGTCATTATCACCTCATTCACCGTAATTTTATCTATCACTTTAATAAAAATTTACGTTGCTTGCTGTTATTTATAATGTAAAGGGTGTTTTTTTAACAGTGCAGGGAGGGTTTATACAGTACGTAAACGAAAAAATAATTGTAAATGAGTATGTATGTCACGTCATTATCACCTCATTCACCGTAATTTTATCTATCACTTTCATAAAAATTTACGTTGCTTTCTGTTATTTATAATGTAAAGGGTGTTTTTTTAACAGTGCAGGGAGGGTTTATACATTGTACATACATATACCGTGGCTGTTTCCCCTTTAAAAGTGGGGGTAGCCGACATCAAAAAATAAACAGTTTGGGGAGCAGTTATACTCCCCTCTACTCTACTCTTCTTTGATGCCTCACAGGAGGTTGGTACAAGGGGGGGGATTCCTAGTCCCCCCGCCCTGTCCACTTTTAGTCGCCTTTTACGACACGCAGGGAATACGGTGAGGCTATTCTTGATATTATGCCCGCCCCACAGGACACTTGATCAATGCAGCATTCATGGCACATGCTTTCACGGCTAAGTTCCACATCCAAAGCTGGAATGAGTTGAGTTAATATGCTTAAATTTGGCGGGTGACTCTCTCCGCAGACGAGGTTGTTGTGTCGAAGTAGCACATTATTATGTGCCAGAGGGTTCTCTTTATTCCCAAAAAGGGCCGCGGCGCCTCCTTATTATTATTATCCTTCCCTCCACCAGCAGCTGGCTTAAGGACCTAGGTGACCACGTTCGTAAACGTAAAAATATATTAAAATATCTATGTACATATAGGCGGATCCTACTTCGCGGATTTCCTGGTTCGTACCGGGTCCCGGAACCGAACTACCGCGATAAGTGAGGCAACACTGTATATATATATATATATATATATATATATATATATATATATATATATATATATATATATATATATATATATATATATATATATATATATATATATATATATGCACAGTGATCCTCCCCTTATCGCGGTAGGTCGGTTCCAGGACCCGGCGCGAGACAGGAAAACCATAGAGTATGATCAGCCTATATGTACATAGATATTTTAATTAATATTACGTTTACTCTGTATAAACCCTCCCTGTACTGTTAACAAACCTCCCTTTGCTTCAAAAATAACAGCATGCAACGTAAATTTATATGAAAGTGATAGATTAAAGAACGGTGAATGAAGTGGTAATTACATGATATGCTCATGTGCATAGGTATTTTACCATTATTTTCACGTTTATGTACTGTATAAACCTCCCTGCACTGTTAAAAAAACACTTTTTACATTTTTTATCAATTAAATGATGAAATTTGTTTTTTCAATAAAAAAATGAAAATACTGAAAATTTTTCTTTTTTTAATATTTTAATAATTTTGCGTATACCCAAAAAATAAAATAATAATTTGCCAAAAAAAAAAACGCGGTGCAGTGAAAACTATAAGATTGGATTCCTTTTAACCTAATGTGGTGTAGCGGTAGCGCCTTGACTTAGTAATCATAAGTCCTAGGTTCGAGTCCTGGTCGGGGTAAAAAATTATTCATATATATATATATATATATATATATATATATATATATATATATATATATATATATATATATATATATATATATATATATATATATATATATATATATATATACAGTTCTTTTTTTAATATTTTAATAATTTTGCGTATACCCAAAAAATAAAATAATAATTTGCCAAAAAAAAAAACGCGGTGCAGTGAAAACTATAAGATTGGATTCCTTTTAACCTTCTGTGGTGTAGCGCTAGCGCCTTGACTTAGTAATCATAAGTCCTAGGTTCGAGTCCTGGTCGGGGTAAAAAATTATTCATATATATATATATATATATATATATATATATATATATATATATATATATATATATATATATATATATATATATATATATATATATATATATATATATATATATATATATATACAGTGTTACCCCAGGTATTCGCGCTTCCTATTTCGCCTTCTCACTCTATCGCGTTTTTTTTTTTGATAAATTATTATTTTATTTCATGGGTATATGCAAAAATATTAAAATATTAAAAAAAAAAAAGTTCTCAGTATTTTCATTTTTTTTATTGAAAAAAACATATTTCATTATCTAATTGATAAAAAAAAAATTATTTCCTAGCCTACGAATAATAAAACTAAAAAATAGTAAAAAACATAAATATAGATAGATAGATAGATACGTTTATAGACCACCTCTTTTGAAAAGTACAGTATAATCTTTACAAAAGGAATATTTGGTCCAAATTACAATAAATAAATACAATAGATTTTGTACAATCATCAAATAAGTAGATGAATTTTAAATTAATATACATTGTACTAATAACTGAATGATATACGTACGTACAGTATAACTCACAGTATTGCATCATACGAAATAGTGTTCGATAGTGTACAATGTAATGGGGTCGTAGGTACTTGAGCTAGCATATATATTTATATTTCCAGTAGTTTCATGATTTTATTGATAAAAACAACGTATTTATTAGCCTAAGAATAATAAAACAGTAAAAAATAGTAAAAAACATAAATACTAACAGTATTGCAACATGTAAAATATGATACCGCTATCAGCGTTTTGGACAAAGACTCGTTCAGTCTAACTCACGTTTTGCTTGTGTTCGATAGCGTACAATGTATTGGGGTCGAAGCTACGTTAGCTAGCATATATATTTATATTTCCAGTAGTTTCATGATTTTATTGATAAAAAAAAACGTATTTCTTAGCCTAAGAATAATATAACAGTAAAAAATAGTAAAAAACATAAATACTAACAGTATTGCAACATGTAAAATACGATACCGCTATCAGCGTTTCGGACAAAGGCTTCCACCATCTTCCATTGTCTCGCCTCTCTTGTGTGCGCCATTCATGTTGTGCTTATTATTATTAATATGTTTTGCTTGTGATATTTTAATCTTGGCAATGCCTCCCAAGCATCCTTCATCTTCTAAGGCTTCTTCTAGTGAGCCTAAGCGGCAAAGGAAAATGTTAACCATTGTAGATGAAGTGAAACTCTTAGATATGTTGAAAGAAGGAAAGAAGTTTGTGGATGTCGGCCGCTATTTTACGTAAACGTAAAAATTATTGTAAAATATGGAACCTATTATTGTCAAGTCATCATCACCTCATTCATGGTAAGTTTTCCAATCACTTTTATAAAAAAATTACGTTGCTTGCTGTTATTTATAATGTAAAGGGTGTTTTTTTAACAGTACAGGGAGGGTTTATACAGTGTAAACGTAAAAATACATTAAAATATCAATGTACATATAGGCTGATCTCTACACCACGGATTCCCGGGTTCGCGCCGGGTCCCGGAACCGAACTACCGCGATAAGTGAGGCAACACTGTATATATATCCATCTCCATATCGCGATTCACCTACCTCGAATTCAGTGCATCTCGGTTTTTTTTTTTTGGCAAAAAAAAAAAACAAATTTAATGATTGTGACACCAGGATGGGCCAAAAAATAATAAAATGAAACAGCCTTTATCGGGCTTGGGCACGAAGAATACATAAAGTAAAGAGGAACAGAGATGGAGAGTGTAATGACCTGTCAGACGTGAAGGGATTATAAAAGATGTGTAATGAATATCCAAGAATATTCAGTGTAACTGGTGCCATGACTACTGGATACATGTTGTTTATTTTATATCGCAAATATTCTTGGTATATGCTATATTTGAGTACGAGGATGCAATCGTTTTGCCGCCTCCGTATCAGCTGATGCACCCTCGCACGCTATTACCCTGATGATATATCGAGAGTTTGTTTGCTGCTTGTTCTTAATGCTTTTTTTCTATTATCTTCATAATATTCGATCGCATTAAGCGGTAGAAGAATAGGATGATACGGGAGAACGAACCTCTAACCGAAGGGATTTGCCGCTATTGATCAGCTGATGCTTATCAATATTCAGGCACAATATCTTACTCATAAAATATTTCTTTACTCACTCTATTTGGGGTTTATCTACTTTTTAAGATTATACTATTATTAATATTCTTTGGTTCTAAACATTATTCTATCTTCTTTACATATCGACCATGCTGCACGAAATCTTAACGTAAACAAAGTCAGCTGAGAGAAAAATAAAACTATACGATTTGTTACAAAGAAAACTTATATTATCGTACTGTACATGGGAAACTTAAATGAAGTATGTATATTCTCCTCACGCTATTTCCCTGACGATATTGTATCGAAAGTTCATTTCCTGTTTGTTCTTAATGCTTTTTTTCAATTCTCTTCATAATATTCGATCGCATTTAGCGGTAGAGGAGGAGGAGGATGCGGGAGAACGAACCTCTATCTGCAAACGTTTTGGCGCTTCCGTATCAGCTGATACACCTTCGCACGCTATTTCCTTGACGATATTATATTGAAAGTTTGTTTACTGTTTGTTCTTAGTGCTTTATTTCAGTTCTCTTCATAATATTCGATAGCATTAAGTGGTAAAAGAGGAGGAGGATGCGGGAAAACGGACCTCTATCTGCAAACGTTTTAGCTCTTCCATATCAGCTGATACACCTTCGCACGCAATTTCCCTGATGATATTATATTGAAAGTTTGTTTGCTGTTTGTTCTTAATACTTTTTTCAATTCTCTTCATAATATTCGATCGCATTAAGCAGTAGAAGAGGAGGAGGATGCGGGAGAATGAATCTCTATCTGCAAACGTTTTGGCGCTTCCGTATCAGCTGATACACCCTCGCACGCTATTTCCCTGACGATATTATATCAAAAGTTTGTTTGCTGTTTTTCTTAATACTTTTTTTCAATTCTCTTCATAATATTGAATCGCATTAAGCAGTAGAAGAGGAGAAGGATGGGGGAGAACGAGCCTCTTACCAAAGCGTAATGCCTCTTCCGTATCAACTGACGCTTATCACTTTTCAGGCACAATATATTACTCATAAAATATTTATTTACTCACCCTATTCATGGTTTATCTAATTTTCAAGATTATAGTATTATTAATATTCCTTGGTTGTAAATATTATTCTCTCTATCGACCATGCTGCACGAAAGCATAGTGTAAACAAATTCATTTGAGAGAAAAAGAAAATGCATGCAATTTGTTACAAAGAAAATGCATATCGAACTGTACGTGGGAAACTTGATTGAAATATATATATTCTCTACACGTGATTTCCCAGACGATATTATATCGAAAGTTTGTTTGCTGTTTGTTCTTACTGCCTTTTTTTCAATCTTCATAATATCATGTTCATATAAATTTACGCTTGTGCGCTTTTATTAATAAAGTAAAGGGTAGTTTGTTAACAGTGCTGGGAGGGTTTATAAGTAAAGGTAAAAATAACTGTAAAATACCTATAATAAATATGGTGCTCCTACTTCGTGTTTTTTCACCTATCGCGGCGGGTCGCGGAACCTAACCCCTGCTATAAATGAGGGAGCACTGTACTTGAATTTGTTTGGAGTTTTCTTACAGAACTCTCGTATACTTTAACTCTTCACAGAAAGAAAATATGGAGGGTGTATTTGTCGTCCCCTCACTCTTCCCCTTTGTCAACATTTACATCATGCACAGAAGTTTGGATTCAATTTATTATTCTTCCAAAAAAAGTACAAGAGAATGGAAAGTAAGACAGAAAAATGGAACAAACTCTGAGTGGCAGAAGATGCTTTAGGAATCACTAGGCCTGAACACATATCACCTTTCTATACATGTAGATGATGTAAAATGATGCAAGTGATATTAAGTTATGTATGTTTTGTAAAATTTTCTCCAAACATGATTAGTCATAGTAATATGTAATGATTTTTCAAGTTAGTGATATGAAGCTAAAATCATGGGATAACAGAAGAAAGCATACTTATGAAAAGAGCACATGTGACAAAGATGAGGAGACTGAAATATTACAAGTCTGCTAACACTTATGAGAAAACAATGAAAATGGCTATGATTAGGAAGTGCTAGATACACTGAATAAGTAGGAGTGTTGTGTCTGTGGCCAAAATTGACCTTGTGGTGAATATTGCATTGCTTTGTTTAAATGGATTTCTTGCATTTCTAGATGGGATTGTAGGTTTTTTCTTTAACACTGATCTTTGCTATCATGGTGGCCCACAAAATTCAATACGTTTATTTTTAGATTTATGCCAGAGCAGGACAAGCAAGCACTAAAATTGTTTTTAACAGATCCTGTGTTGGAAGCCATCTGGAAATCTGACTATCAGGATATAGAAGTATAAAAATGATTTTGGATTGAAAATGTTTGTTTCCCATTTTCGAATGGATAGTATATTAATTTTTTTTCATTATTTAGTCGTGTTTAATACACACTCTCCTTGACTTACAAACATCTGACATACAAACATCTGCTGATATGAACATGTGAAAGTGCAGTGCCCATACAGTATACTATAATTATGCAGAGTTATGGGGTTTTCAATGTTTCAAGTAATGTGCAAGCTTGCATCATGTGTCTTTAGGATAAGAAAACAAATGTACAGTCTATTCATTTTTTACACGTGTTTAGAATACACAAAATTACAGTAACTCGTGTCATCAATAATAAAAAAATTTCAAATTACAAGAATAGCGCGATAAAAAACTTAGCTGCTCGTGGTTATCTTTAACCCCTTAACGTACTAAACCGAGATATCTCGTGGTCTATTTTCAAAAAATTTTGAACTCTCCATGAGATATCTCATGAAGAAATTAAATACTAATTTATGACTAATACGAAATATCTTTTGATCCAGTCTTGTTTTCGGCTTCTATGCAGTATCTTGTGTTATCGTACATCTTGTAGCGGAGATTGCTGCCGTGTTAGTGTGTTACAGTGTATGTATGTACACCTCCATACAAGATATTTAGTGATTGACCAATTTGTGTATGTACATCTTCTACGAGATAACTCGTATTGCACCAAAAAAGGCCATTAAATTGAGGTTTTACTAATCTTTTTTTTTTTTCATATAAATCGTTTTTTTTAGTTTAAATTCATATTTATGGTGTCTAAACATCTTATATTTTCAATTAGTTAAATAAAAATACTTTGATCCAGTTTGACACGCAATGTTCAAATAAGTTAATTTAAAGGGTTAAGTGCCTCGTATCCAGATTCCCACCAACTCGTGCTTGTGTGGCAGTCTCACCTCACCCAGCATACCGTGTGGATATAGCGTTTGCTCTAACTGTCATTGTGGCAAGCTATGTGTTTGCTGTGGTTTGTATTTTTTGTTCATCCATCATGGCCCGTAAACAATGCTCAAAAGATTGTGCCAATGCATCGGCTCACAAAAGAGTGAGAAAGTGTATAAACAGAAAAAATGCAAGTGTTGTCCCATTATGACCATGGTGAGAGTACAGTGGCTATAAAACATTCGATTCAACTTAGTGAAAAGACTTTGTGTACCATATGTGATAATGCAGAAAAAATAAAGAAATGTGCAAAAGTTGATGTTTCTTTAGCTTCGTCGAAGTCTTCGTATGCGAGATCAGATATTATGGAAAGAATGAAAGAATGGAAAAGATGTTATGTACGTTGATGACCATAAAGAACAAACATGTCATTCAGTGTTGTGAAGGAAAAAGCGAGTGAGATTTATGAACATTTGAAGTTGCAGGTAGAAAGTGAAGTGAAGGCCTCTGCAGCTACCCCTGGCTCTACCACTCCTTCCTCCCTCTCCTACCGCTCAAGTCAACTGCTCACCGCCACCACACACCTGTCCCAGTATGCCTTTTGTCCACCATATATAGAGTGACTTAATATATTTTTTTGTTTAGCTGTATATCTTTAATATTTGTTTATTTTTAGCTTATATATGTATTTCATCTTGCTCATGTAGATGTAAAATGTGTTTAATTACCCTATTTCTTTGGTATTATGTGTTTATACACTCTTGTGGAACGTACCATGCCTATTAACTTTACTCCTTTTGAAAATATGCAATTAAAATTATGTAAAATTGGAATTACACGTGCCTTTTGTCAACCTGTCCTCGTGTAATAAAAGAATAGACTGTATTATTTCTAACACAACTTGATTATGTTATATACATGATGTTGGAATGTTTATACAGCCAGTACAGTACTCTATATACAAAATATCAACTTGCAAACAATTCAGGATATGAATGGCCGTTCGGAACGTAACTCGTTCATCAGTCGAGGAGCGTCTGAATATTCTTATTATAATTGGTATGACTTGAATGAAGAGCATATTTAAGATCTCCCTTAAACTACTAACAGTTGTGATATTAATTATTCTCTTTTCCATCCTTGGGTGCGTACAACGTAATGCAGGTTGATGCAACAATTGCTGCAGCCTCAAGTTCCACTTATGAAATGCCTGAAGTAGAAGACTTTACTCCTGATGAATCAACTTTCCCGAAAAGACCTTTGAGGGTTTTTTCCTTTTGTTATGGTGTTGCTGCTGGTAAGAGTAGAAAAAATAGATTTTTTTTCATGAGACTGCATGAATTGTACCTTCTTCAGATAACACTAACAGGTTAATGCATCAGAAGGGAATACTGAACAAAATTTCATATAGAATTTTCCTGCCCTAATATGTCCTGTGATATTCCAAATCGTCCTTGTTTTCCCTGTGTCTTTATAGATGTAAGTGAAAGGGATATAGATGCAGTAGTAGTGGTGGAAAAGAATTTCGTCATTTTATTTTTAGTGTGTTGTAAGAGGTAACTAATAGGGATAGGTGGGAATGGGACTAGCAGCTTCTCCCTCTCTTGTTTTTGCTGGTGTGCCATTGATAGGCAGCGAGAGAATATGCAGGATATAATGAATCCTTGCCAATGTTTTTTCTACTACTGTTGTCCTCCTTAGAGTGTCTGTGGAATGTGATGTCATTTTTTTTTTGTGGTGGACATAGATGGAATGCAGCTTGAAGCCCTTCTTATTGCTCTGCAGTGAGCTTGGATGCAGGTCCATCACCTACCAAGTCAAGCACTCTACAGTTCATGCTATGGCAGTCCCCAGTATGATGCCACATATAGTAAAAATTAAAAATCTACCAAAAATCTTCTCACTCATACCAGTATTATGGTTTCTTTGTGTAATTTTATGGAAGAAAGGCAAAGATATGTAAAATAACAAGGAAGCTCATTTATAATCTTGAACATTTCCCAATGTTCAAATAAAGCTTTTATTTTTAGGGCTTTATATCCTTGACCAGTTGGATCTTGATGTTGAGGTGTATTTTGCTACCGAGATAAGTGGAGGTACAAAGACCTGCTCAAGTTTTGCTGAGCGGATTACTAATGCGGGCGATATTCGTAGTTTATCAAGAGAAAAGGTTAGAGGTCTTAAAGATTTCATTCTTCATTTACTTACAATACATTTATTAGAGATTTCATGTTTTAACAGAGTTAAATGATACTGAACTGAAGATGATATATTTCTTTATATTTTGTGATTGTAAGAGAAAAACAAATATACAGACACTCCCCTACTTACGAATGACTTCTGGAACCTAACTCTTTTGTAAGGAGGGGAGTGTCTGTACCTCAAAAGACTAACCTTTCCAAAATTATCTGTATATCAGTGAGAGCAGTTTTGCCTCATAATACTAAGTGGTAACAGACTATGAAAAAGAAACTTTGCTGAAAGAGAATATAACTAGTTTTATTGAATTTTTTTTCTTTAGCTTGAGAAGATGGCCCCCATTGACCTTGTACTTGGAGGTTTTCCCTGCAGTGTTCAGAGCAGAAAATCTTGTGGTAAATATAAGCTTCACCCACATTATATAGTATTGTATATAAATATGATAATATATTCAGTTAAAAGTGAGCAAAAGATAGATATATATTTGCTTTTAGTCATTTTGTAGCATAGTTTAAGGAATTGCAGTATCATAAATTTTCTTGCTGTTCAGTAATGTATGAAACAAGTAATTAGAATGTTGTGTGCAGTAACTTGAACTATTTGTATTTTGTCTCTTCTTTGTTAGATAAAACTACTGCAGAAGAATTCTTTCAATTTTATAGAGTTATGACAACTCTTGAGCTACTTAGCTCTGCTAAAGGTGTTCATCTATTTTGGTTATTTGAAAACGTTAGCAATATGTCTGCAGAATTCAAATCTACTGTTTGTTCGTAAGTATGAATGATTAATTGTAATGAATTTAAAGATCATTTATGTATGTACTTAAACTTCCTGTGTATACCTGCATTCTATTATTCCTTTATCTTGTTACATAAATCTTCCTTAAAAATTTGAAACTCAACAA
Organism: Halocaridina rubra; assembly: GCA_037179515.1. Classification (NCBI taxonomy): domain Eukaryota; kingdom Metazoa; phylum Arthropoda; class Malacostraca; order Decapoda; family Atyidae; genus Halocaridina; species Halocaridina rubra. The sequence goes on from JAXCGZ010014418.1 coordinate 13,048, forward strand.
GCTACGTTAATCTTCAAAGTAAAACTCTGTGTTTTTTTATGGCATATACTTAAGTATTATGTAAAGATAAGTTGTTATTTAGAGTATGTTAAATTCACTCTCTCTCTTCATTTCCTGATGGAACTTTAAAAGGATGCATCCGTTTGCCATCAAACTAGAGAAGAAAGGAATGGGGGAAGAAGGAGAAATCAAATGAAAAAGAGGATATGAAAGATGACGACAATAAATGGGGAAGGACGTTGACAGAGAGAGAGAGAGAGAGAGAGACTACTGTAGAACAGAACGGAAATCGGTTAAGCGGGACACACACAGGCACACATACACACACAAACACACGTACATACAAACCTACACACATTCACCGTGTGACGACGCCAATCGTCTAACCCCCAACAAATCCCTCCTCATTCTCTCTCTCTCTCTCTCTCTCTCTCTCTCTCTCTCTCTCTCTCTCTCTCTCTCTCTCTCTCTCTCTCTCTCTCTCTCTCTCTCTCTCTCTCTCTCTCTCTCTCTCTCTCTCTCTCTCTCTCTCTCTCTCTTTTCCAACATTCTATTCTACCCAACCCCCCAAACTCCCTTTGTCCCAGCCAACTAGCGAGGGGCACTGTACACAGTTCTTCTTCGTCTACATCTTTTTCCCACTTTTATGTGGGGTCGATGTTTCTGGCCAGTTTTCTCCATCTGTTTCTGTCCCATACCTCATCATCCAACAAACCTTTAGACCTCAGGTCGTCATTGATGCAGTCCATCCACCCACGCTTTGGTCTCCCTCTCCTTCTCCTACCCTGTATATCCATTTCCATCACCCTCCTCCCAACATACTGTTCATTCCTCCTAACGACATGACCATACCATCTTAGCCTACTTTCTTGTATTTTATCTGATATTTCTCTAACTTTTGAGGTACCTCTAATTACCTCGTTTCTGATCTTATCACTTCTTGTCACCCAACACATCCATCTCAACATCCTCATCTCTGCCACATCCAGTTTTTTCTCTTGTGTCTTCTTTATTGCCCATATCTCTGCTCCATACATCATCGCAGGTCTCACAACTGTCTTATACACTTTACCCCTCAACTTAATCCAATCCCTATTCTCCTGTCGCACAGCACCCCAGACACTTTCTTCCAGTTCTTTCATCCCGCTTGTATTCTGTGGGTTATTTCTGACTCTAGGTCACCATCCTCTGTTACTGTTGATCCCAAATACTTGAACTTTTCAACTCTTTTCAACACCTCCCCATCCTCATCATCTCTCAACCTCAAGTACTCTGTCTTCTTCCCGCTGATCTTCAGTCCTCTATCCTCCATCACTCTTCTCCACTCCTCAAGCTTCTCCTCCACTACCTCTCGTCTGTTGCTATACAGTACAATGTCATCTGCAAAGAGCATACACCATGGAGACTGATCTCTAATACCCTGGGTTACTACATCCAAGACCAGATCAAATATATATGGACTCAAAGCAGACCCTTGATGCAGACCAACATTTACTGAGAGACTTCTTGTCAAGCCCACACTGCTCTTAACATTGGCCTCTGCCCTCTCATACATATCTTGGATGATTCTTACATATTTCTCGGGGACTCCCTTTTCTCTAATACACCTCCACACCTCTTGACGTGGTACTCGATCATATGCCTTTTCCAGATCAATAAAGACCATATGCAGTCTTTTCTGTTTCTCCCTATGCTTTTCCATCATTTGTCTCAAGGCAAATATGGCATCCACTGTCCCTCTTCCTGGCATGAAGCCAAACTGTTCATCCCCAATTGTCGTTACCTCTGAGTCTCCTCTCTATGATCTTCTCCCATATCTTCATAGTATGACTTAACACTTTTATACCTCTATAGTTTTCACACTCCTGAATGTCTCCCTTCCCTTTATAGATTGGGATGATTAAGCTTCCTCTCCATTCCTCTGGCATCTTTTCTTGACTAAAGATCTTTTGCATTAAGTCCCACAAGATATCTATGCCTGCCTCTCCAAGACTCTTCCATACCTCCACTGGCATGTAATCAGGTCCTGCTGCCTTTCCATTTTTCATCTTCCTTACTGCCTGCTCTACCTCTCTTCTAGCCACTGTTGTTATAACTGCTTCATTTGGAAGTCCATCTTCAAATACTGCTCTTGGGTTCTCTTCATTTAGTAATCCTTTAAAATAAGTTTCCCATTTGCTTTTTATTTCATCCTCTTCTGCTAGAACTACTTGGGTCAAGTCCTTGGATGCAGCATCTCGGGCCTTGGCAATTTGCCATATTTTCTTCTCTCATTCTGGTGTTTCCAGCTCTTCATAGACTTCATTCAATTTCTCTGCCTTTGCTTTTGCTGCTGCTCTCCTTGCCTCCTGCTTTGCCTGCTTGTACTCTTCTTTATCCTGCTCCAGGCCTGATAAATCTGCCTTTTTCTTAGCTTCTTTCTTGTTCTTCACCCATTCTTGCTCTTCCTCATTCCACCACCATGACTCTTTATCATTTGGGGGTTTCCTTCCTAATGATTTTCCAATTACCTCCTCACCAACCCTCAAATTCACCTTACTATTCTCTGTCCACCATTCTTGTACATCTTCATGCAACCTTATCGCTTCCAACACTCTTCCCTTAAACATAGCTCTCAGCTCTGCATCTTTCAATCTCCACGACTTTATATTTGGGTCCATCCTCAGCTTCTTACTTTTCCTATATTTTCTGAGCCTGCAATCAGTTACTACTAGCCTATGTTGCACTGCTACACTCTCCCCATTTATTACTTTACAGTTGCTAATCTCCTTCAGATGGTCTCTCCTACACAACAATAAATCTATCTGGCTCTCCCTTCGACCACTATTGTATGTAATCAATCTGTTTTCCTTTTTCTCAAAGAATGTGTTGACCAATGCCAGATCAAATGCCACTGCAAAATCAATCACTCTCTCTCTCCCCTCATTTCTCTCACCCATCCCCCAGCCCCCATGAGCTCTACCTATCCCAGCCCTCCTAATTCCCAAGTTGCCATTTAGATCTCCTCCCAAAATTACCCTCTCCCTTATAGGAATTGTTCTAAGCTCCTGGTCCATCTCCTCCCAAAATGCATCCTTCACCTCCGCTGTACAACCAGTTTGTGGGGCATTGGCACATACCATATTGACTACCATTTCTCCCAGTCCCAGCTTTAAACTCATGTTCAATTCTATTCACACCAAGTAAGCTTTCCTTCAGGACTTTGGATAGTATTATTCCTACACCATTCCTCCCTTCCTCATTTGCTCCACTATAGAACAATTTGCAACCCTCACCCAGTTCCAATAGACGTACAAACATTGATGAACCCTTAATAACAATAATAATAATAATAACAACAATCATCATCAAGGGAAAATTATTGTCGCCAATAATAATAATTATAATAAGATCTAAGGAGAATTTTTGTAATAGACATCATGAAAGTAATGCAGAGGTATATTAAAACCCAACAGAGAATTAGATATTAATTACACACCTTTTATAATCCCTTCTCATCTGACAGGTTATTACACTCTCCATCTTTGTTTCTCTTTACTCTTTGTATTCTTCGTGCCCAGGCCCGATAAAGGCCGTTTTATTTTATTATTTTTTGGCCCGTCCTGGTGTTCACAGTCATTTAATTATTTATTTGTTTTTTTAATATTTTTTCTTTTTTACCATAGGTGAACCACGATATAGCGAGGGTTCATTATATATATATATATATATATATATATATATATATATATATATATATATATATATATATATATATATATATATATATATATATATATATATATATATATATATATATATATACAGTAATCCCCCCCTTATCGCGGTAGTTCAGTTCTGGAACCCGGCGCAAGACAGGAAACCCGCAAAGTAGGATCAGCCTATATGTACATAGATATTTTAATTTATTTTTAAGTTTACACTGTATAAACCCTCCCTGCACTATTAACTAACCACCCTTTACTTCATAAATAACAGCATGCAACGTAAATTTATATGAAAGTGATAGACAAAATTACGGTGAATGAAGTAGTAATTACATGACATACTCATGTACATATGTATTTTACAATTATTTTTGCATTTACGTACTGTATAAACCCTCCCTGCACTGTTAAAAAAACACACTTTACATTATAAATAACTGCAAGCAACGTAAATTTTTATGAAAGTGATAGATAAAATTACGGTGAATGAAGAGGTAATTTCATGACATACTCATGTACATAGGTATTTTACAATTATTTTTATGTTTACGTACAGCATAAACCCACCCTGCACTGTCAAAAAAACACCCTTTACATTATAAATAACAGCAAGCAACGTAAATTTTTTTTGAAAGTGATAGATAATTTTACGGTGAATGAAGTGGTAATTACATGACATACTCATGTACATAGGTATTTTACAATTATTTTTACGTTTACGCACTGTATAAACCCTCCCTGCACTGTTAAAAAAACACCCTTTACTTTATAAATAACGGCAAGCAACGTAAATTTTTATGAAAGTGATAGATAAAATTATGGTGAATGAAGTGGTAGTTACATGACATACTCATGTACATAGGTATTTTACAATTATTTTTATGTTTACGTACTATATAAACCCTCTCTGTACTGTTAAAACAACACCCTTTGCATTATAAATAACAGCAAACGTAAATTTGTATGAAAGTGATAGGAAAACTTACCGTGAATGAGGTGATGATGACTTGACATACATAGGTATTTTACAATTATTTTTACGTTTACGTACTGTATAAACCCTCCCTGCACTGTTAAAAAAACACCCATTACATTATAAATAACAGCATGCAACGTAAATTTACATGAAAGTGATAGATAAAATTACGGTGAATGAAGTGGTAATTACATGACATACTCATGTACGTAGGTATTTTACAATTATTTTTACGTTTACATACTGCATTAACCCTCAATGCACTGTTAAAAAAACACCCTTTACATTATAAAGGACAGGAAGCAATGTAAATTTACATGAAAGTGATAGATAAAATTACGGTGAATGAAGTGGTAATTACATGACATACTCATGTACATGGGTATTTTACAATTATTATAAATAACAGCATGCAACGTAAATTTATATGTACGTGATAGGTAAACTTACCGTGAATGAGGTGATGATCATCTTTCTTGACCCCGGAGGAAATAATTTTGCAGCCAGTAAAAGCTTTACGGCTGCTTTTTGGGGGAGAAGAACATGGTAATGGGGAGTTGCTGTCGTTGTTTCTTCATTTGTTGGAAGATGGTATGGTAAGGAATCATGGCATCGTCGAGAAAATTACAGAAGGTCACCAAACGAACCATATTATCGTCATATTCCTGCGAAAGTTGTTGGAGTACTTTAAAATGTTCATACATGGCTGCCAAACATTCAAGTGTAAGGCCAGGTTCTTCAATTTCTTCGTGCGTTTCCTCAAGTTCTTCCTCTTCTTCGCTCGCTGATTTCGTCATATCATCCAAGTCTTCATCACTCAAAGGCTGCGAGTGGCAGTCAATCAGTTCATTCACATCTTCGGGAGTCATATCTTTAAAGCCTTCTCCTCCTAGCAATGCAGCCAACTTCAAAGCTTTCGCAACTGCTGCCTTCTGCACTTCGTCAGGAGCAAATCCCTTGTTGTCGTGGATGACTTCGGGCCACAATTTCTTCCAGCTGGCATTGATTGTGGCCGACTTCATCTCTTTGATTGCTTTCTGAATATTTTGTAGGCATGTGGCAATCGTGTAATTACGCCAGTATGTCTTCAATGAGAAGTCTTTGTCCAAATCCATGGCTTCAACAAGGTTTGCCAGGGCATTTCGTGTGTAGAGGGCCTTGAACGCACAAATAACGCCTTGATCCATTGGCTGAATCAGTGACGTCGTATTCGGTGGCAGGAACTCAACTTGAACACCGTCATATTGGAGACTTGTTGCGTGGCCACCAGCATTATCCATCAAAAGAAGGACTTTAAATTCAAGGCCTTTTTCCGCAACATAAAGTTTTACCTTAGGGATAAAGCATTAGTGAAACCAGTCCGATGAGAGGCTTTTCATGATCCATGCCTTAGGGTTATGCATCCAATACACTGGCAGCAAATTCTTATTCTTGTTCTTCAAAGCCCTAGGGTTCTTTAACTTGTAGATAAGCCCTGGCTTTAACATGAAGCCCGAAGCATTCCCGCACATGATGAGAGTAACGCGATCTTTGTGCGTTTTAAATTTCGGGGCTTTAGCTTCGTCCTTGAAGAGAAAAGTGCGAGATGGCATTCTCATCCAAAATAAGCCAGTCTCATCCATGTTGAAGACTTGCTCAGGAATATATTCCCCTTCGGCGATAATTTTCTTGAAGTCTTTCGTGACGTAATTTTTTGCGGCAGCTGTATCTGCAGAGGCAGCTTAGCCTTGCACTGAAACGCTTTTTAGGCCATAGCGTTTTTGAAATTTGAAGAACCATCCCTTGCTAGCAATGAATGGTTGCATCCTCGATGGAGAATCGCTGTAGGGTCCTGGTTGTGGGTTGTCGATATCTTCTTCTCTCTTCCTCTCCACGGTCGCCACTGTCGTCATCGGGTTCACTTGCAGCGAATGTCTTGTACAGCTTCTTCGCCTTTGTTTGTATGATATTGGTGTGTAAGCTGATATTTTCGTTTCTGCAATCAGCAATCCACAGGGCCAAAGCAGCTTCCATGCGCACTACTGCCTTATTGCGGGATGTTACGACCCTCTTTGCTGATTTATCAAAAGAAATGCTCGCTGTTTTCCTGGTCTTTGCCTCGTCCTTTTTGATGTAGCGAACAGTAGATTCATTGAGGCCATAATAGCGGCCGACATCCACAAACCTTTTTCCCTCTTTCAACATATCTAAGAGTTTCACTTTATCTACAATGTTTAGCATTTTCCTTTGCCGCTTAGGCTGACTACCAGAAGCCTTAGAAGGTGAAGGACGTTTGGGAGGCATTGCAAAGGTTAAATTACGTGTGAAAACACAATCACAAGCAAAACGTATTAATAAGCACAACGAGAACGGCGCACACGTGAGTTAGACTGAGCGAGTGAGGCAGCACATGGAAATTGGAGGGAAAAGCAAACTGCAATGAAAAGGCCATTCAGACCCCATGATACAGAAAATATTGAAAAACAATTCTGTAATTCGTCGTCTCCCGACCTTTCAGCCAATAGCATTCCATGAACTATTTCACGTAGGTGAGAGCCTTTTCGTTTTCCGAAACGTTGAAAGCGGTATCGTATTTTACATGGTGCAATACTGTTAGTACTTTATGTTTTTTATTATTATTTACTGTTTTATTATTCTTAGGCTAGGAAATACTTGTTTTATCAATAAAATAATGAAAATTTTAATATTCACTAGGTCACGTAGGTGAGAGCCTTTGCGTTTTCCGAAACGTGATACCGGTATCGGATTTTTCATGTTGCAATACTGTTAGTACTGTATTTATGTTTTTTACTATTTTTTACTGTTTTATTATTCTTAGGCTAGGAAATACTTGTTTTATCAATAAAATAATGAAAATTTTAATATTCACTAGGTCACGTAGGTGAGAGCCTTTGCATTTTCCGATATCGTATTTTTATCGTATTTTATGTATTTATGTTTTTTACTATTTTTTACTGTTTTATTATTCTTAGGCTAAGAAATACGTTTTTTTATCAATAAAATCATGAAACTACTGGAAATATAAATATATATGCTGGCTCACGTAGCTGCGACCCCAATACATTGTACGCTATCGGACACTATTTCACATGATGCAATACTGTGAGTTATACTGTACATACATTTATCTAAACCATTACTATTTTTTACTGTTTTATTATTCGTAGGCTGAGAAATAAATTTTTTTATCAATTAAATCATGAAATTTTTTTCTTTTCAATAAAAAAATGAAAATATTGGAAATTTTAATTTTTTCTATATTTTTATATTTTTTCGTATACCCATAAAATAAAATAGTAATTTTCCAAAAAAAAAAAAAACCGCGATATCGTGAGAACTCGAACCAAGAAACACGATACAGTGGGGGATCAGTGTATATATATATATATATATATATATATATATATATATATATATATATATATATATATATATATATATATATATATATACAGTGATGCTTCGCTGTATCGCGTTTTTTCCTTCGCGATTTCACTGTACTGCGATTTTTTTTGGCGAATTTTTTTTTTGGGGGGTATATGCAAAAATATTAAAATATTAAAGAAATAAAACATATCATTATTTAATTGATAAAAAAAATATACTTCCCAGCCTACAAATAATAAAACAGTAAGAAATAGTAAAAAAAACATAAATTTTAACATGTAACTCTGTACCATAGAAAGTACGATACCGGTATCAGCGTTTCGGAAAAGGGTTGCACCTACGTGAGCTAGCATATATTAAAATTTCCAGTAATCTTATGATTTTATTGATGAAAAAACGTATTTCTTAGCCTAAGAATAATAAAACAGTAATAAATAGTAACAAACATAAATACTAACAGTATTGCCCCATGTAAAATACGATACCGGTATCAGTGTTTTGGAAAACGAAAAGTATCGCACCTACGTGAGCTAGTACATATTGAAATTTTCATTATTGTATTGATAATACAAGTATTTCCTAGCCTAAGAGTAATAAAACAGTAAGAAATAGTAAAAAACTTAAATTTAGATATATAAATCACAGTACTGCATCATGTGAAATTCTGTGTGATATCGTACAATGTATTGGGGTCGCACCTACGTGAGCTAGCATATATATTAAAATTTCCAATAGTTTCATGATTTTATTGATAAAAAAATTTATTTCTTAGCCTAAGAATAATAAAAGTAAAAAATAGTAAAAAACATAAATACTAACAGTATTGCACCACGTAAAATACGATACCGGTATCAGCGTTTCGGACAAAGGCTCGTACCTATGTGAGATAGTCTTGGAATGCTGTTGGCTGAAAGAGGGAGAGATCTGTATCATGGGGTCTGATTTGCTTTTTCATTGAAGTTTGGTTCTCCCACCATCTTCCATTGTCTCGCCTCACTCGTTCAGTCTAACTCACGTGTGCGCCATTCACGTTGTGCTTATTAATACGTGTTGCTTGTGATTTTTTTACTTGTGTATTTTAACCTTTGCAATGCCTCCCAAGCATCCTTTATCTTGTAAGGCTAATGGCAGTGAGCCTAAGCGGCAAAGGAAGATGTTAACAATAGCAGATAAGGTGAAACTCTTAGATATGTTGAAAGAAGGAAAAAGGTTTACGGATGTCGGCCGCTAGTTTGGCCTCAATGAATAACAGCCGTAAAGCTGTTATTGGCTGCGGAATGATTTCCTCTGGCGTCTACAAACTCATTATCACCTCATTCACGGTAAGTTTACCTATCACGTACATATAAAGTTACGTTGCATGCTGTTATTTATAAAGTAAAGGGTGGTTTTTTAACAGTGCAGGGAGGGTTTATACAGTAAACGTAAAAATAATTGTAAAATACCTATGTACATGAGTATGTCATGTCATTACCACCTCATTCACAGTAAGTTTATCTATCACTTCCATATAAATTTACGCTTGCATGCTGTTATTTATGAAGTAAAGGGTGGTTTGTTAACAGTACAAGGAGGGTTTATACAGTTTATACAGTGTAAACGTAAAAATAAATTAAAATATCTATTTACATATAGGGTGATCCTACTTCGCGAAAATTCCTGTCTCGCACCTTGTCCCAGAACCGAACCTTGACGATAAATGAAAGAACACTGTATATATATATATATATATATATATATATATATATATATATATATATATATATATATATATATATATATATATATATATATATATATATATATATATATATATATATATATATACTTACTGTATGCAATTATATTTCAGAGTTTTGGATCGTGAACCATATATATATATATATATATATATATATATATATATATATATATATATATATATATATATATATATATATATATATATATATATATATATATATATATATATATATACTTACTATATGCAATTATATTTCAGAGTTTTGGATCGTGAACCATATATGCTTGACTCAATATTCTTTTCTTCACGAGTCACACCCTGTTATTTTTGGGGAAACATCCCAGGTAAGTCAACACTTCAGAATATTATTGTCTGTGCACAGTTTTAGTTCCTTAGTGTATGTGCTTAGACATATATATATATATATATATATATATATATATATATATATATATATATATATATATATATATATATATATATATATATATATATATATATATATATATATACAGTGTTGCCTCCCTTATTGCGGTAGTTCGGTTCCGGGACCCGGCGCGAACCAGGAAAAAATAAAATAAAATTACCTTTATCAGGCTGTAAAGAGAAACAGAGATGGAGTGTGATGACCTGTCAGATGTGAAGGGATTATAAAAGATGTGTAATGAATATCCAGCTCTCTGCTGGGTTTACTATACCTCTGCATTACCTTCGTGATGTCTATTCTAAAACTTCTCCTTAGATCTTATTATATTATT
>JAXCGZ010014419.1:0-15000 GCA_037179515.1 Halocaridina rubra
CCCTTTCCCATCTTTCCGCCGTGGGTTAGAACGCTGGTCAGACAACTCCCGAGTCGAGCATTCTACAACTACTCTACGGCGGTCTCATTTTCTTCTTGACTCTGAACACGTTGCATAAATCCCATGACAGCTGTTATTTTCAACACAAGTAATTATTGAACCTCTCTCTCTCTCTCTCTCTCTCTCTCTCTCTCTCTCTCTCTCTCTCTCTCTCTCTCTCTCTCTCTTCTCTCTCTCTCTCTCGCTCTCTGCATCTTCTAACAATGAAAACGCTGCATAAATCCCCTAAACAGCCTTTCCAATAAAATGATGAGAACATTTAAATTTTTCAAAATGGAAAAAGTTTGGCGATTTTTGCTACACGCTTTAACTTTTATAACCGATAGAGAGAGAGAGAGAGAGAGAGAGAGAGAGAGAGAGAGAGAGAGAGGGAGAGAGAGAGAGAGAGAGAGAGAGAGACGGCCAACTATTATAGAAAGTTTTAATTGGCAGTTTAACCGTCACTGGAGTTAACGTGATTCGAAATAGTTTTCCCGTCATTTAACGTTCTCGGGACTAATCAATGAGTCATTATTGTATTTATTCTACACTTGATTTTTAAACAGAACAATTTTCAAAGGACAATGTACACATTTAGGTAAATATATGTTCTCTTGAAAGGAACTGTGTGTGATTACCTAATTGTGATTACCTAATTGTGTTTACGGGAAAGAGCCCAAAGCTCGTATCTTCCCGTCTCCTGATCGGTTCCATTTTAGACGTAGTGATACTTATCATACCTGTCCTTAAAACTATGGATTGAGATAGCATTAACTACCTCCTCGCTTAGCGAATTCCAATTATCAACTATTCTTACACTGAAAAAGTATTTCCTTACATCCTGCAAACAAGTTTTCTTACGAAGCTTCAAACTATGACCTCTAGTTCTACAGCCAGCCATATCAAAATATCGATCCCTATCCACTCTATCATAACCATGAAGGAATTTAAAGACTGTCACCATATCCCCCCTCACTCTTCTAGCTTCGAGTGATGGTAAGTCTAATTCCCTCAGCCTCTCATCATAACTGAGATTGCGTATTTCTGGCACCAGTTTCGTGGCATGTCTTTGAACTTTTTCAAGCTTAGCTATGTGCTTTTTCAAGTGCGGATTCCAAAAGGGGGCTGCATATTCGATTTTTGGCCTCACAAAGGTTACATAAATATTTCTGAACATTTCCTTGTCTATGTGCCTGAAGGCTACCCTTACATTTGATAAGAATGCATATGCTGCCCTTACTATGCCATTTATATGTATTTCTGGAGACAAATCTGCCAGTATGTTTACTCCTAGATCTCTCTCATTTTCTGTCTCTTGAAGTTGTACTCCAGCCACAGAGTAGTCAAGCTTAGGCCTTCTTGCACTTGTACCCATTCTCATTACCTTACATTTTGAAGTATTGAATTTCATTAGCCACTTTTCTGACCACTCATGCAGATTATTTAGATCCTCCTGAAGTTCTCTACCATTGTTCTCGTTTTTTACTTTCTTCACAATCTTTGCATCATCTGCAAACATATTCATGAATGAATTTACAGACTTTGGTAGGTCATTTACATATACAAGGAACAAAAGTGGCCCTAAAACTGAACCCTGTGGAACTCCACTACTAACTCTTCTCCATTCAGACACTGAGTGTCTTACTCTAACCCTCTGTTCCCTTCCTTCTAAGTAAGTTTTTATCCATTCCAAAACATTCCCACCTATTCTAGCCATTGATTTCAGCTTCCTAATAAGTCTCCCATGTGGAACAGTGTCAAACGCTTTCTGGAAGTCTAGGAATATGCAGTCTGCCCAGCCCTCTCTTTCCTGTAAGATTTGGCTTACCTCATCATAAAATTCTAATAAGTTTGTTACTGTTGATCTACCTTCTCTGAAGCCATGTTGCCTCACTGACAAAAAGTTGAAGGATTCCAAGTGAAGAGAGATATGTTTCCTTAGTAGTTTCTCCATAACTTTGCAAACTATGCTGGTCAAGGAAACTGGTCTGTAGTTCAGAGCCGTATCCCTCCTTCCCTTTTTGAAGATAGGTATCACATTTGCTTGTTTCCAGCATCTTGGAATCTCCCCCGATTCCAGTGACTCCTTAAATATGATACTTAGTGCCACTGATATTGAGTTTGCGCATTTTTTAAGCACATGAGGGGATATGTCATCAGGACCTGTAGCTTTATGAACATCTAAATCCATCAGCGCTTTGCATACCTCTGTGGCTGTAAGGTTGATGTTCTCTAATACCGGCCCTTGAGCTTCTATCACTGCAATCTGAGGGGGTGGGGTATTTTCTACTGTAAATACTGACTGAAACTCAGTATGTGTGTGTGTGTGTGTGTGTGTGTGTGTGTACTGGCATCAATGAAACATTCAAATAATTTTTAAACATATATAAAGTGAAATATACAAGATCATATTCAAAATATGTAAAATTCATTTGTTTTCATTACTTATTAAAGAGAAGTTAAAGGATACACAGACGAGTAGGGGAATTAATCACAAAGGATAAATTTGAGAATATAAAGTCTGACTGATAAGACAGTAAAGACTGCTTCTGGTAATTGTATTACTATAGGGCTCATATGTAAATATTACGTACGGTTAGGATTACCATTAAAATTGCTGAAGTACGTTCGTAAAAATCTTCATGGGAAAAGCTTATGGGTATTTACTCATCTTCTATTTATCCATACCAAAAATTATCATGAAAACTAATTTCCAAAAGAGTTTGAAGGATATACCTCACATGGGTAACATACTCATAACGCCACGAATTGAAAAAATATCTCAATAAACTTCACATCTCAAATATTTTCATGTCAAATTCAGATATAGAAAGTTCATACATACAAAAAGGGTGATGTGATTATATATGTGTGTGCGTCATATTCGACATAGTGATATTTTTGTATAATTTAATAAAAGGTGTCATACCTGAATGATTCATGCAGATTAATGCCGTTAGTAGTTCATTGAAAAGAAACACTTGACAATCACAAAATGTCGTGATTCCAAGAATAAGAACAAAAATAGCAGACAAAGCTCTTTCTGTCACGAATCCCAAATTATCTAAGAGTCCGCCAGAGGGCATAAATGACGCAGAAATAGAACAAAAAGAATAAAAGAAGCTGTGAAAACATTTACACAATAGCTGAAAATATCATTGTATTTTACACACACACACACAAGAAGATAATAACAAACAGCTGAATGACAACCTAAAGGAATTAGATGTTAGTTCACTGCTCTCTTCTGAGAGAGACGAGATTGCTGCTTGGAATGTTCAGATTAAGGAAAACATTGAACAGTTCAGAAAAGAGTTCCAGGAGCTGAATATGGAAAACGATGCCATGAAAACGTCCTTTGCTGATGCACTAAAGGGGAATGTGGCAGTAAAAGAGGCTGTAAAGGTGGTGGCACTGGAAAACATACAAACAGTTGACTATAAAGAGACAGTAATCGAAAAAATGAAAGACGTTGTGATGGAAAGGGCAAACCCACTCATCAGACAGGCACTTGATAAGGAGAAGACAGTGGTAATCTCAGGCATAAGTGAATCCCAGGAGCCAACATGGCAGGGGAGACTTGAAGAAAATAAAGCTATGGTTGTAGACCTGATAAGAAAGCTTGGAGTAGTATGTGGTCCAGAGGATATTGTAAACATACACCAACTAGGTAAATATTCGAGGGAAGGAAAGCCGAGACCAACAAAAGTAACCTTTGAGAGAGGGGAGACATGTAGGGAAATATTGTTGAGAAAAAAAAGTCTAAAAGACCTTCAAGAATGCAAAGAAGTGTTCATTAGACGATACAGAACACAGGAAGAGATGGGAAAGATCAAAAACTTGTTGCAAGAGGCAAGAAGGTTAAATGATGAAAGAAATGAAGAAGAGAAGAAAAATTTTTGTTACAGAATACTTCCAGACAAAGGGGAGATAAAGAAGATAAGGACAGAAGATCAGGGGATGGGGCTTCATTATGATTGTTATACACAAATGCTGATGGATTAGCTGGTAAGGCAGTAGAATTAAAAGATAGGATTCACAACAGTAAGGCAGATATAGTAGCAATTACAGAGACTAAAACATAAACATTGTCACAGTTTTTCCTAAGGGCTTCAGAATACTAAGGGTCGAAAGATCTGAAAGGACTGGTGGAGGGATAGCACTGCTCATAAGTGAGAGGTTTCAAGTTGAAGAAATAAACGTGGCTATAGAAAGTGAGTTCAGGGAATTTCTTGTTGCTTGCATAAATACTGGGTCAGAGAGCATTATAATAACTGTTGTATACAACCCACCAAGGAACCAAAATAGGCTTGAAATTTATGAGGAAAGTCATATAGGTACGATTGAAGTCATAAACTCAGTTGTTAACATGGCGCGGGAGAAAAAATGTAGGATTTTGATTATGGGAGACTTTAATCATAAAGAGATAGATTGGATAAATCTTGACCCACACAGTGGTGAGGACTCATTTGGGGCAAGATTCCTAGATTGCGTACAAGGGAATTTCCTACACCAACATGTAATGGAACCAACAAGAGCCAGGGGTGGGGATGAGCCGTCACTACTTGATCTAGTGTTCACAGATAATGTGTTGGATATTGAAAATATTGAGTATGAACCACCAATTGGAAAGAGTGACCACTGTGTGTTGTTGATGGAGTATATCATTGAAGACATTCTTCCTGAGAGTAGAGGCACTGAGGACATGAGGAGGAGCTATCCGAAAGGAGATTACATCAAAATAAATGAGCTTTTTGCAGTTATTGACTGGAGAACCTTATTTTACAACAAATCTGTACAAGAAATGTATGACATCTTTTGTGAGAAATATGGGAAGATAGTAGATTGCTGCATACCTGTCACCAAAGTAGGTGTAATTCATGCCAGAGAGAAATGGTTCGATAATGGGTGTAAAAGAGCTAAGGAGTGGAGAGACAAATGCTGGAAAAGGTATAGGAGGAGAAAAAACATAAATGCCTGGCAAACCTACAAAAGAGCAAGAAATGACTACCTAAGTAAAAGGAGAGAGGCAGAGAGAGATTATGAGAGGGACATCACCAGGAAGGCTAAAGAAAATCCCAAGCTTTTCCACAGCTTTATCAGAGGAAAACTGAAGGTAAAAGAACAGGTTTTAAGGCTAAAGAGAGCAGATGGAAGCATCACTGAGACGGACAAAGAGATCTGCAAAGAATTGAACAAGGAGTTTCAGTCAGTATTTACAGTAGAAAATACCCCACCCCCTCAGATTGCAGTGATAGAAGCTCAAGGGCCGGTATTAGAGAACATCAACCTTACAGCCACAGAGGTATGCAAAGCGCTGATGGATTTAGATGTTCATAAAGCTACAGGTCCTGATGACATATCCCCTCATGTGCTTAAAAAATGCGCAAACACAATATCAGTGGCACTAAGTATCATATTTAAGGAGTCACTGGAGTCGGGGGAGATTCTAAGATGCTGGAAACAAGCAAATGTGATACCTATCTTCAAAAAGGGAAGGAGGGATACGGCTCTGAACTATAGACCAGTTTCCTTGACCAGCATAGTTTGCAAACTTATGGAGAAACTACTAAGGAAACATATATCTCTTCACTTGGAATCCTTCAACTTTTTGTCAGTGAGGCAACATGGCTTCAGAGAAGGAAGATCAACAGTAACAAACTTATTAGAATTTTATGATGAGGTAAGCCAAATCTTACAGGAAAGAGAGGGCTGGGCAGATTGCATATTCCTAGACTTCCAGAAAGCGTTTGACACTGTTCCACATGGGAGACTTATTAGGAAGCTGCAATCAATGGCTAGAATAGGTGGAAATGTCTTGGAATGGATAAAAACTTACTTAGAAGGAAGGGAACAGAGGGTTAGAGTAAGACACTCAGTGTCTGAATGGAGAAGAGTTAGTAGTGGAGTTCCACAGGGTTCAGTTTTAGGGCCACTTTTGTTCCTTGTATATGTAAATGACCTACCAGAGTCTGTAAATTCATTCATGAATATGTTTGCAGATGATGCAAAGATTGTGAAGAAAGTAAAAAACGAGAACAATGGTAGAGAACTTCAGGAGGATCTAAATAATCTGCATGAGTGGTCAGAAAAGTGGCTAATGAAATTCAATACCTCAAAATGTAAGGTAATGAGAATGGGTACAAGTGCAAGAAGGCCCAAGCTTGACTACTCGGTGGCTGGAGTACAACTTCAAGAGACAGAAAATGAGAGAGATCTAGGAGTAAACATACTGGCAGATTTGTCTCCAGAAATACATATAAATGGCGTAGTAAGGGCAGCATATGCATTCTTATCAAATGTAAGGGTAGCCTTCAGGCACATGGACAAGGAAATGTTCAGAAATATTTATGTAACCTATGTGAGGCCAAAACTCGAATATGCAGCCCCCTTTTGGAATCCACACTTGAAAAAGCACATAGCTAAGCTTGAAAAAGTTCAAAGACATGCCACGAAACTGGTGCCAGAAATACGCAATCTCGGTTATGATGAGAGGCTGAGGGAATTAGACTTGCCATCACTCGAAGCTAGAAGAGTAAGGGGGGATATGGTGACAGTCTTTAAATTCCTTCATGGTTATGATAGAGTGGATAGGGATCGATATTTCGATATGGCTGGCTCTAGAACTAGAGGTCATAGTTTGAAGCTTCGTAAGAAAACTTGTTTGCAGGATGTAAGGAAATACTTTTTCAGTGTAAGAGTAGTTGATAATTGGAATTGGCTAAGCGAGGAGGTAGTTAATGCTATCTCAATCCATAGTTTTAAGGACAGGTATGATAAGTATCACTAAGTCTAAAAATGGAACCGATCAGGAGACGGGAAGATACGAGCTTTGGGCTCTTTCCCGTAAACACAATTAGGTAATCACAATTAGGTAATCACACACACACACACACACACACACACACACACACACACACACACACACACACACACCGCACTTGAAAAAGCACATAGCTAAGCTTGAAAAAGTTCAAAGACATGCCACGAAACTGGTGCCAGAAATACGCAATCTCGGTTATGATCAGAGGCTGAGGGAATTAGACTTGCCATCACTCGAAGCTAGAAGAGTAAGGGGGGATATGGTGACAGTCTTTAAATTCCTTCATGGTTATGATAGAGTGGATAGGGATCGATATTTCGATATGGCTGGCTCTAGAACTAGAGGTCATAATTTGAAGCTTCGTAAGAAAACTTGTTTGCAGGATGTAAGGAAATACTTTTTCAGTGTAAGAGTAGTTGATAATTGGAATTGGCTAAGCGAGGAGGTAGTTAATGCTATCTCAATCCATAGTTTTAAGGACAGGTACAATAAGTATCACTAAGTCTAAAAATGGAACCGATCAGGAGACGGGAAGATACGAGCTTTGGGCTCTTTCCCGTAAACACAATTAAGTAATCACAATTAGGTAATCACACACCTAATTTTTTGTGTAAACTGGGGAAAGCTCTTAAGCCGTTTACCTGATCCTGTGGTTCTATATATTGTTAAAATCAGTATCCTTCCCATTTATATTAACTTGTTAGTTAGTTTGATACACGAAATAATTGAATAATAAAAGAAAAAAAAATTACCAAATATCCACCTGTCAACAGTACTGAGTTAAGTTGCCAAGTAGTACAGCAGTCTTATTTTCTTCATTTTTTTGCTTTTCTTTTAGCTTTCTCTTTTACTTTTTTTTTTTTTTTTTTTTTTTTTTGTATATATATTGAGTTAAATGTAAAGTCTAATCCCGTGATAACATATCTTGGTTAGCAAGTCAGTTTATCAGTTAGGAAGAATATATAGCAGAAACAGGTGGGTGCCACCTCAAACACAAATTCGAATTTTCCTTCAGGTTTGACTTTTGTTTTTCTTTTTCTTTTTATACTTAAATTACCATGGTCAAGTTTTTAAGTTAAGATGTGTGTTACCAGAAAAAAGACAAACTGAGTCACTAAATAGCACTTATATGGAGATATAAAAATTCTGTGTGAAGCTCAATTAAAAGTTTTTCTCTTTTCTTTTTTTTTCCTCTTTCTCGTCTTCTTTCTATATTCTGTGAGAGGGAGAACATAAAAATGAGGCCATCTCTGTCCCAAACCTCTCCCACCCATGGGTCGGGAGAAAGGGTAGTCATCAGGGGACTTAAACAGAGAATCAAGAAGTTAGAGGAAATGGTTGTAAGCCTTGATGATAAAATTCGGAATATGGATGGAGAAATGAAAGAGAATGAAACACTCAGAGAACAAATAAGATCTTTGGAGGAAGCAAATAAAGCACAAGGGCAGGAGAGAAAGGAACTAGAAAAAAGAATAAAGAAGCTGGAAGGGGAAAAGAGTCAACTAGAATCTAGAATTTCTAAACAAGAAGATAAAAACAAACAGCTGAATGACAACCTAAAGGAATTAGATGTTAGTTCACTGCTCTCTTCTGAGAGAGACGAGATTGCTGCTTGGAATGTCCAGATTAAGGAAAACATTGAACAGTTCAGAAAAGAGTTCCAGGAGCTGAATATGGAAAACGATGCCATGAAAACGTCCTTTGCTGATGCACTAAAGGGGAATGTGGCAGTAAAAGAGGCTGTAAAGGTGGTGGCACTGGAAAACATACAAAGAGACAGTAATCGAAAAAATGAAAGACGTTGTGATGGAAAGGGCAAACCCACTCATCAGACAGGCACTTGATAAGGAGAAGACAGTGGTAATCTCAGGCATAGGTGAATCCCGGGAGCCAACATGGCAGGGGAGACTTGAAGAAAATAAAGCTAGGGTTGTAGACCTGATAAGAAAGCTTGGAGTAGTATGTGGTCCCGAGGATATTGTAAACATACACCAACTAGGTAAATATTCGAGGGAAGAAAAGCCGAGACCAACAAAAGTAACCTTTGAGAGAGGGGAAACATGTAGGGAAATATTGTTGAGAAAAAAAAGTCTAAAAGACCTTCAAGAATGCAAAGAAGTGTTCATTAGACGATACAGAACACAGGAAGAGATGGGAAAGATCAAAAACTTGTTGCAAGAGGCAAGAAGGTTAAATGATGAGAGAAATGAAGAAGAGAAGAAAAATTTTCGTTAAAGAATACTTCCAGACAAAGGGGAGATAAAGAAGATAATGACAGAAGATCAGGGGATGGGGCCTCATTAAGATTGTTATACACAAATGCTGATGGATTAGCTGGTAAGGCAGTAGAATTAAAAGATAGCATTCACAACAGTAAGGCAGATATAGTAGCAATTACAGAGACTAAGTTGAGTGAGGACATAAACAGTGTCACAGTTTTTCCAAAGGGCTTCAGAATACTAAGGGTTGAAAGATCTGAGAGGACTGGTGGAGGGATAGCACTGCTCATAAGTGAGAGGATTCAAGTTGAAGAAATAAACTTGGCTATAGAAAGTGAGTTCAGGGAATTTCTTGTTGCTCGCATAAATACTGGGTCAGAGAGCATTATAATAACTGTTGTATACAACCCACCAAGGAACCAAAATAGGCTTGAAATTTATGAGGAAAGTCATATAGGTACTATTGAAGTCATAAACTCAGTTGTTAACATGGCATGGGAGAAAAAATGTAGGATTTTGATTATGGGAGACTTTAATCATAAAGAGATAGATTGGATAAATCTTGACCCACACAGTGGTGAGGACTCATTCGGGGCAAGATTCCTAGATTGCGTACAAGGGAATTTCCTACACCAACATGTAATGGAACCAACAAGAGCCAGGGGTGGGGATGAGCCATCACTACTTGATCTAGTGTTCACAGATAATGTGTTGGATATTGAAAATATTGAGTATGAACCACCAATTGGAAAGAGTGACCACTGTGTGTTGTTGATGGAGTATATCATTGAAGATGTTCTGCCTGAGAGTAGAGGCACTGAGGACATGAGGAGGAACTATCCGAAAGGAGATTACATCAAAATGAATGAGCTTTTTGCAGTTATTGACTGGAGAACCTTATTTTACAACAAATCTGTACAAGAAATGTATGACATCTTTTGTGAGAAATATGGGAAGATAGTAGATTGCTGCATACCTGTCACCAAAGTAGGTGTAATTCATGCCAGAGAGAAATGGTTCGATAATGGGTGTAAAAGAGCTAAGGAGTGGAGAGACAAATGCTGGAAAAGGTATAGGAGGAGAAAAAACATAAATGCCTGGCAAGCCTACAAAAGAGCAAGAAATGACTACCTAAGTAAAAGGAGAGAGGCAGAGAGAGATTATGAGAGGGACATCACCAGGAAGGCTAAAGAAAATCCCAAGCTTTTCCACAGCTTTATCAGAGGAAAACTGAAGGTAAAAGAACAGGTTTTAAGGCTAAAGAGAGCGGATGGAAGCATCACTGAGACGGACGAAGAGATCTGCAAAGAATTGAACAAGGAGTTTCAGTCAGTATTTACAGTAGAAAATACCCCACCCCCTCAGATTGCAGTGATAGAAGCTCAAGGGCCGGTATTAGAGAACATCAACCTTACAGCCACAGAGGTATGCAAAGCGCTGATGGATTTAGATGTTCATAAAGCTACAGGTCCTGATGACATATCCCCTCATGTGCTTAAAAAATGCGCAAACACAATATCAGTGGCACTAAGTATCATATTTAAGGAGTCACTGGAGTCGGGGGAGATTCCAAGATGCTGGAAACAAGCAAATGTGATACCTATCTTCAAAAAGGGAAGGAGGGATACGGCTCTGAACTATAGACCAGTTTCCTTGACCAGCATAGTTTGCAAAGTTATGGAGAAACTACTAAGGAAACATATCTCTCTTCACTTGGAATCCTTCAACTTTTTGTCAGTGAGGCAACATGGCTTCAGAGAAGGTAGATCAACAGTAACAAACTTATTAGAATTTTATGATGAGGTAAGCCAAATCTTACAGGAAAGAGAGGGCTGGGCAGATTGCATATTCCTAGACTTCCAGAAAGCGTTTGACACTGTTCCACATGGGAGACTTATTAGGAAGCTGCAATCAATGGCTAGAATAGGTGGAAATGTCTTGGAATGGATAAAAACTTACTTAGAAGGAAGGGAACAGAGGGTTAGAGTAAGACACTCAGTGTCTGAATGGAGAAGAGTTAGTAGTGGAGCTCCACAGGGTTCAGTTTTAGGGCCACTTTTGTTCCTTGTATATGTAAATGACCTACCAGAGTCTGTAAATTCATTTATGAATATGTTTGCAGATGATGCAAAGATTGTGAAGAAAGTAAAAAACGAGAACAATGGTAGAGAACTTCAGGAGGATATAAATAATCTGCATGAGTGGTCAGAAAAGTGGCTAATGAAATTCAATACCTCAAAATGTAAGGTAATGAGAATGGGTACAAGTGCAAGAAGGCCCAAGCTTGACTACTCGGTGGCTGGAGTACAGCTTCAAGAGACAGAAAATGAGAGAGATCTAGGAGTAAACATACTGGCAGATTTGTCTCCAGAAATACATATAAATGGCGTAGTAAGGGCAGCATATGCATTCTTATCAAATGTAAGGGTAGCCTTCAGGCACATGGACAAGGAAATGTTCAGAAATATTTATGTAACCTATGTGAGGCCAAAACTCGAATATGCAGCCCCCTTTTTGAATCCGCACTTGAAAAAGCACATAGCTAAGCTTGAAAAAGTTCAAAGACATGCCACGAAACTGGTGCCAGAAATACGCAATCTCAGTTATGATGAGAGGCTGAGGGAATTAGACTTGCCATCACTCGAAGCTAGAAGAGTGAGGGGGGATATGGTGACAGTCTTTAAATTCCTTCATGGTTATGATAGAGTGGATAGGGATCGATATTTCGATATGGCTGGCTCTAGAACTAGAGGTCATAGTTTGAAGCTTCGTAAGAAAACTTGTTTGCAGGATGTAAGGAAATACTTTTTCAGTGTAAGAGTAGTTGATAATTGGAATTGGCTAAGCGAGGAGGTAGTTAATGCTATCTCAATCCATAGTTTTAAGGACAGGTACGATAAGTATCACTAAGTCTAAAATGGAACCGATCAGGAGACGGGAAGATACGAGCTTTGGGCTCTTTCCCGTAAACACAATTAGGTAATCACAATTAGGTAATCACACACACACACACACACACACACATCTTTTGTGAGAAATATGGGAAGATAGTAGATTGCTGCATACCTGTCACCAATGTAGGTGTAATTCATGCCAGAGAGAAATGGTTCGATAATGGGTGTAAAAGAGCTAAGGAGTGGAGAGACAAATGCTGGAAAAGGTATAGGAGGAGAAAAAACATAAATGCCTGGCAAACCTACAAAAGAGCAAGAAATGACTACCTAAGTAAAAGGAGAGAGGCAGAGAGAGATTATGAGAGGGACATCACCAGGAAGGCTAAAGAAAATCCCAAGCTTTTCCACAGCTTTGTCAGAGGAAAACTGAAGGTAAAAGAACAGGTTTTAAGGCTAAAGAGAGCGGATGGAAGCATCACTGAGACGGACGAAGAGATCTGCAAAGAATTGAACAAGGAGTTTCAGTCAGTATTTACAGTAGAAAATACCCCACCCCCTCAGATTGCAGTGATAAAAGCTCAAGGGCCGGTATTAGAGAACATCAACCTTACAGCCACAGAGGTATGCAAAGCGCTGATGGATTTAGATGTTCATAAAGCTATAGGTCCTGATGACATATCCCCTCATGTGCTTAAAAAATGCGCAAACACAATATCAGTGGCACTAAGTATCATATTTAAGGAGTCACTGGAGTCGGGGGAGATTCCAAGATGCTGGAAACAAGCAAATGTGATACCTATCTTCAAAAAGGGAAGGAGGGATACGGCTCTGAACTATAGACCAGTTTCCTTGACCAGCATAGTTTGCAAAGTTATGGAGAAACTACTAAGGAAACATATCTCTCTTCACTTGGAATCCTTCAACTTTTTGTCAGTGAGGCAACATGGCTTCAGAGAAGGTAGATCAACAGTAACAAACTTATTAGAATTTTATGATGAGGTAAGCCAAATCTTACAGGAAAGAGAGGGCTGGGCAGATTGCATATTCCTGGACTTCCAGAAAGCGTTTGACACTGTTCCACATGGGAGACTTATTAGGAAGCTGCAATCAATGGCTAGAATAGGTGGAAATGTCTTGGAATGGATAAAAACTTACTTACAAGGAAGGGAACAGAGGGTTAGAGTAAGACACTCAGTGTCTGAATGGAGAAGAGTTAGTAGTGGAGTTCCACAGGGTTCAGTTTTAGGGCCACTTTTGTTCCTTGTATATGTAAATGACCTACCAGAGTCTGTAAATTCATTCATGAATATGTTTGCAGATGATGCAAAGATTGTGAAGAAAGTAAAAAACGAGAACAATGGTAGAGAACTTCAGGAGGATCTAAATAATCTGCATGAGTGGTCAGAAAAGTGGCTAATGAAATTCAATACCTCAAAATGTAAGGTAATGAGAATGGGTACAAGTGCAAGAAGGCCCAAGCTTGACTACTCGGTGGCTGGAGTACAACTTCAAGAGACAGAAAATGAGAGAGATCTAGGAGTAAACATACTGGCAGA
The DNA here is from genome assembly GCA_037179515.1 of Halocaridina rubra. Classification (NCBI taxonomy): domain Eukaryota; kingdom Metazoa; phylum Arthropoda; class Malacostraca; order Decapoda; family Atyidae; genus Halocaridina; species Halocaridina rubra. The sequence continues at coordinate 13,532 of JAXCGZ010014419.1, forward strand.
TTTGTCTCCAGAAATACATATAAATGGCGTAGTAAGGGCAGCATATGCATTCTTATCAAATGTAAGGGTAGCCTTCAGGCACATGGACAAGGAAATGTTCAGAAATATTTATGTAACCTATGTGAGGCCAAAACTCGAATATGCAGCCCCCTTTTGGAATCCGCACTTGAAAAAGCACATAGCTAAGCTTGAAAAAGTTCAAAGACATGCCACGAAACTGGTGCCAGAAATACGCAATCTCGGTTATGATGAGAGGCTGAGGGAATTAGACTTGCCATCACTCGAAGCTAGAAGAGTAAGGGGGGATATGGTGACAGTCTTTAAATTCCTTCATGGTTATGACAGAGTGGATAGGGATCGATATTTCGATATGGCTGGCTCTAGAACTAGAGGTCATAGTTTGAAGCTTCGTAAGAAAACTTGTTTGCAGGATGTAAGGAAATACTTTTTCAGTGTAAGAGTAGTTGATAATTGGAAATGGCTAAGCGAGGAGGTAGTTAATGCTATCTCAATCCATAGTTTTAAGGACAGGTACGATAAGTATCACTAAGTCTAAAATGGAACCGATCAGGAGACGGGAAGATACGAGCTTTGGGCTCTTTCCCGTAAACACAATTAGGTAATCACAATTAGGTAATCACACACACACACACACACACACATCTTTTGTGAGAAATATGGGAAGATAGTAGATTGCTGCATACCTGTCACCAATGTAGGTGTAATTCATGCCAGAGAGAAATGGTTCGATAATGGGTGTAAAAGAGCTAAGGAGTGGAGAGACAAATGCTGGAAAAGGTATAGGAGGAGAAAAAACATAAATGCCTGGCAAACCTACAAAAGAGCAAGAAATGACTACCTAAGTAAAAGGAGAGAGGCAGAGAGAGATTATGAGAGGGACATCACCAGGAAGGCTAAAGAAAATCCCAAGCTTTTCCACAGCTTTGTCAGAGGAAAACTGAAGGTAAAAGAACAGGTTTTAAGGCTAAAGAGAGCGGATGGAAGCATCACTGAGACGGACGAAGAGATCTGCAAAGAATTGAACAAGGAGTTTCAGTCAGTATTTACAGTAGAAAATACCCCACCCCCTCAGATTGCAGTGATAAAAGCTCAAGGGCCGGTATTAGAGAACATCAACCTTACAGCCACAGAGGTATGCAAAGCGCTGATGGATTTAGATGTTCATAAAGCTATAGGTCCTGATGACATATCCCCTCATGTGCTTAAAAAATGCGCAAACACAATATCAGTGGCACTAAGTATCATATTTAAGGAGTCACTGGAGTCGGGGGAGATTCCAAGATGCTGGAAACAAGCAAATGTGATACCTATCTTCAAAAAGGGAAGGAGGGATACGGCTCTGAACTATAGACCAGTTTCCTTGACCAGCATAGTTTGCAAAGTTATGGAGAAACTACTAAGGAAACATATCTCTCTTCACTTGGAATCCTTCAACTTTTTGTCAGTGA
>JAXCGZ010014419.1:20000-23568 GCA_037179515.1 Halocaridina rubra
TAAAAGGAAACTTTAACACGTTTTCCTGTTATCTTTACCTTTGGGACAGCAGAAACACCACAGCGCACTATAATCGGTGCAATGACAACAACGGAAGGAGTTTTCTATGGAGAGGCACACATGTCAGGTATGAGCAACTAATGAACCCTAAGAAGGTGATGTACAGTGACTATGATGAAACAATCTGCCACAGTTCTTGATAAGAAGTCTTCAGCCTTTAAGTACCTTCGAGACTTTTGCCTAAGCTGTCTGAGTAAAAAATCCAAGCAGACTTCATTAAACCATAAATAAAGAAGTTCTAGCAGTGTACAGAGTTCCCCAAGAAGCTCAGTAGGAATAAAAAAAAATAAGAACAGCTTTGCTTCAGTAGCTTGGGGCTTGTTGAGCAATCACACACCAGAAAATTATACAAAACAGAGCCTCTCGAGAAGAACTAAGGTAAAATGGGCTGTAGGATATCCCTAATAGTCCATATCCTTGACGTTCATCTTTAGAAAGTCGGGGAGAACATGGGGGCATGCTCAGAGGAAAACGGAGAGCGTTTCCACCAAGATATACTGAACTCTGAACGACGTTATCAGTGAGCTTAACATGAAAACATGATGGGAGACTATATTTTGAGGCTGATACGTGGTGTTTTATATTAGATAAAAAATCTCAAAAACAGATCAGTTCTAAGCACTTTTGTTCACTTTTGTTTAAAAAAGGTATAAGTTTTCATTTTTCGTTTAATGCGCAAGTATTCAGTAATTAACTGCTTATAAGATTCGGATTTCTTTTGTCTACAAAAATAAAAAATAAAAATTCTTCCTACATTCAATAGTTATTATTATATGTAGGATTTCAGGAAATACATGTATAAACCTATTCTTGTTCCAAAGTTGCTATATGCAACTATATAACATACATGGCACCTGTTTTGGCATAAGTTTAGTAGGTGAGTTGGCACTACTTTTTAGTCTGTGATTATTACGATGAAATTATTTTCATATAACAAGGTGACTAACGGCCTGTAAGATGGACAAGGAAAGCATTCGGAAGCGTTTAGCTTGTGCTGTGTGGTTCAGAACAGACTACATCTCAAGAGAGCTAATAGTATGATGGCTTTAACTATAAAGTAACACATTGTTTTATCGTACAGTGTGTGGACACAGACAAGATTGGGCTAGATGATCAAAGCTGAATGACATTCCTAAAGGCAGGCGGTGGGATTGAACCTGGGTTTGTCGAGCTCGTCAATTCCCTTCCTCCGAGCTCCACCACTGAGCTGCTGCAGTCTACCAACTATGAAGATACATTAACGAGGTCAAACTGGTTCCAATTTCCTTTATTTATCACTGGGACCTGCCTCACACAGTCAAAGAGAAATAATGTGGAACATATGAATATCCACGTCTGAGGTAAGAACACTCTCGGAACCCCTGGGGTGATTGAAACCAACTTTACATTACTATTATGATTTCATATTTTAATCTGCTTTCATTGTTTTAGCTCTCTGAGAATGGTTCAGGAGTGAAACGCAAATTAACATTATACTTGTTATATATAAAGTATATAAAAAGCAAGAATGGTTGTTACCCATTAAATTATAAATTTTAATTTTGAAAGTAACAGTGAAGCCTTAAAAATCATAGAAATGTTGTCACCGTTTATTCTCTCTCTCTCTCTCTCTCTCTCTCTCTCTCTCTCTCTCTCTCTCTCTCTCTCTCTCTCTCTCTCTCTCTCTCTCTCTCTCTCTCTCTCTCTCTCTCTCTCTCTCTCTCTTCCAAATGCATTTCCTCTATATGCCCAAGTACTTCAGTTCCCCCTCCCCCCTCGTCCAATTAGGAGTAGAAACTTTAGTCATTATTACAGCGAAAGTTTTCTGGAAAAATGGTCATTTAAGAAGATTACCAAGAATTCTGATTAAAAGTACATATTGACTTTTCCAAGTTATTCTCTGTGTTTATTATATATATATATATATATATATATATATATATATATATATATATATATATATAATATATATATATATATATATATATATATATATATATATATATATATATATATATATATATATATATATATATATATATATATATATATATATATATATATATATATATATATATATATATATATATAACTATTTCATTTGCTTGCTCTAAAGTCTAATGCTGTCGTTTTTACAAGGTTGTTTTACTGTTATACAAAGTTATCTGCTTGGGGCAATCACAGTTTAAGTAAATAACACTCTGCTGTGAAGCCCAACACCCACATCTAGTTTACATTTTGAGCTTAATCCTATAAAACTTGGTGGACCTGGGATGACAGTTCAAATTGATGAATCGTGCTTTTCACATAAACCTAAACACCATTGAGGAAGGGCACCTCATAGTCAAGTCTGGGTTTTTGGGTTGGTAGATACTATTACATCACCAATAAATGGATATATGGAAATAGTTGAACACAGAGACCAACAGACACTCCTGCCAATAATCGAAAAAGTCGTGAGACTTGGATCAATTATTCACAGCGATGAATGGCGAGCTTACAGAAATCTAGCTCATAATGCAAACTACCACCACAGAACTGTCAAACCATTCTTTGCACTTCGTTGACCCGCAGACAGGCATTCAAACAACATATAGAATTATAATGGGCAAAGCACAAGGCTAAAATTAAGAGTATGCGAGGATGCAGACGCATTTTTCTACAAGGTTATTTACATCAGTTCATGTGGAAGGAACGAAATACGACTGACAGGTTATCAGGGTTCTGTAATGCAATCGCCATGCAGCATCCTTTCAGCAACTATGTTTTTTTTAACAGATTTTTTTAATGGAAATTGAATATTATGTTAGTTTAATTGTTCATTTGTCAATAAATAAGTTCATAAAACTTATCTTGTCAAAGGTTTACTTTTCTTTACATGAAGACATTTGGGTTGGCCATTCTTTACATGGGAATCATTGGGTTCGCTGTACTTGACATGGAGATGTTGGGTTCGATAATCTTGACATGATCCAAAAATAGTTTCCCATTTTATAATTTATAATGGAACTATGATGTGGCATGGCATTAAAGTGGGCATCATTAATAATAATAAATTTTAACATGCTTTATACTTGCTCTATACTACATGATGTCTTGTTGTTGCACTCCCATTTATATCAACATGATTGTCTTTTTCACTTGAGTCTACACAAGATTACGATCTCTGTAATGCGATCGAAACGTCGTGAATTGCTTAATGTCATTGGAGTAAAAATATTAAACTATACTCATGAATTAATTGGTCCTAGCCCTTCAGTTATTATCATTATAGTAATTATTGAGTCGAGTTGGAGAAGCGGAGTTGTAAACATCGTTTTGAAAGCGCTGTATATTTCTTCGTTATTTCAGTGAAATAGAACGTTTTGGAACTTTATTTTTTGAGACATTAGGCTTAATGTGACAGTGATTGATTTGTGCTTATAAGTGTTTGTATATAGTGCACAGTCTTAGATTTATAAGCATAATCTTTTGTGGGCGGTACCCTTGGGGTATGGGCGAAAAGAGACCATGCCCTAGGACTATTCTT
>JAXCGZ010014420.1:0-23537 GCA_037179515.1 Halocaridina rubra
GAAAACATGATTAATTTTTTACCCCGACCAGGACTCGAACCTAGGACTTATGATTACTAAGTCAAGGCGCTACCACTACACCACAGAAGGTTAAAAGGAATCCAACCTTATAGCTTATATCTGCTATACTTAGGAATGAATGCATTCTAACTGAATGCCACTATGTTCATATTACAGATTCCCCAACCTCACTCGTGGCTTCATTTTAGCATTTAATTCAAATCCCAATCTCATTCGGGCCATGAAATTATCAAATAAGCACATTACATATGTGAAAACATGAATCATTTTTTACCCCGACCGGGACTCGAACCTAGGACTTATGATTACTAAGTCAAGGCGCTACCACTACACCACAGAAGGTTAAAAGGAATCCAACCTTATAGCATATATCTGCTATACTTAGGAATGAACGCATTCTAACTGAATGCCACTATGTTCATATTACAGATTCCCCAACCTCACTCGTGGCTTCATTTTAGCATTTAATTCAAATCCCAATCTCATTCGGGCCATGAAATTATCAAATAAGCACATTACATATGTGAAAACATGATTCATTTTTTACCCCGACCAGGACTCGAACCTAGGACTTATGATTACTAAGTCAAGGCGCTACAACTACACCACAGAAGGTTAAAAGGAATCCAACCTTATAGCTTATATCTGCTATACTTAGGAATGAATGCATTCTAACTGAATGCCACTATGTTCATATTACAGATTCCCCAACCTCACTCGTGGCTTCATTTTAGCATTTAATTCAAATCCCAATCTCATTCGGGCCATGAAATTATCAAATAAGCACATTACATATGTGAAAACATGAATCATTTTTTACCCCGACCGGGACTCGAACCTAGGACTTATGATTACTAAGTCAAGGCGCTACCACTACACCACAGAAGGTTAAAAGGAACCCAACCTTATAGCTTATATCTGCTATACTTAGGAATGAACGCATTCTAACTGAATGCCACTATGTTCATATTACAGATTCCCCAACCTCACTCGTGGCTTCATTTTAGCATTTAATTCAAATCCCAATCTCATTCGGGCCATGAAATTATCAAATAAGCACATTACATATGTGAAAACATGAATCATTTTTTACCCCGACCAGGACTCGAACCTAGGACTTATGATTACTAAGTCAAGGCGCTACCACTACACCACAGAAGGTTAAAAGGAATCCAACCTTATAGCTTATATCTGCTATACTTAGGAATGAACGCATTCTAACTGAATGCCACTATGTTCATATTACAGATTCCCCAACCTCACTCGTGGCTTCATTTTAGCATTTAATTCAAATCCCAATCTCATTCGGGCCATGAAATTATCAAATAAGCACATTACATATGTGAAAACATGAATCATTTTTTACCCCGACCGGGACTCGAACCTAGGACTTATGATTGCTAAGTCAAGGCGCTACCACTACACCACAGAAGGTTAAAAGGAATCCAACCTTATAGCTTATATCTGCTATACTTAGGAATGAACGCATTCTAACTGAATGCCACTATGTTCATATTACAGATTCCCCAACCTCACTCGTGGCTTCATTTTAGCATTTAATTCAAATCCCAATCTCATTCGGGCCATGAAATTATCAAATAAGCACATTACATATGTGAAAACATAAATCATTTTTTACCCCGACCGGGACTCGAACCTAGGACTTATGATTACTAAGTCAAGGCGCTACCACTACACCACAGAAGGTTAAAAGGAATCCAACCTTATAGCTTATATCTGCTATACTTAGGAATGAACGCATTCTAACTGAATGCCACTATGTTCATATTACAGATTCCCCAACCTCACTCGTGGCTTCATTTTAGCATTTAATTCAAATCCCAATCTCATTCGGGCCATGAAATTATCAAATAAGCACATTACATATGTGAAAACATGAATCATTTTTTTACCCCGACCGGGACTCGAACCTAGGACTTATGATTACTAAGTCAAGGCGCTACCACTACACCACAGAAGGTTAAAAGGAATCCAACCTTATAGCTTATATCTGCTATACTTAGGAATGAACGCATTCTAACTGAAAGCCACTATGTTCATATTACAGATTCCCCAACCTCACTCGTGGCTTCATTTTAGCATTTAATTCAAATTCCAATCTCATTCGGGCCATGAAATTATCAAATAAGCACATTACATATGTTAAAACATGAATCATTTTTTACCCCGACCAGGACTCGAACCTAGGACTTATGATTACTAAGTCAAGGCGCTACCACTACACCACAGAAGGTTAAAAGGAATCCAACCTTATAGCTTATATCTGCTATACTTAGGAATGAACGCATTCTAACTGAATGCCACTATGTTCATATTACAGATTCCCCAACCTCACTCGTGGCTTCATTTTAGCATTTAATTCAAATCCCAATCTCATTCGGGCCATGAAATTATCAAATAAGCACATTACATATGTGAAAACATGAATCATTTTTTTACCCCGACCGGGACTCGAACCTAGGACTTATGATTACTAAGTCAAGGCGCTACCACTACACCACAGAAGGTTAAAAGGAATCCAACCTTATAGCTTATATCTGCTATACTTAGGAATGAACGCATTCTAACTGAATGCCACTATGTTCATATTACAGATTCCCCAACCTCACTCGTGGCTTCATTTTAGCATTTAATTCAAATCCCAATCTCATTCGGGCCATGAAATTATCAAATAAGCACATTACATATGTGAAAACATGAATCATTTTTTACCCCGACCAGGACTCGAACCTAGGACTTATGATTACTAAGTCAAGGCGCTACAACTACACCACAGAAGGTTAAAAGGAATCCAACCTTATAGCTTATATCTGCTATACTTAGGAATGAACGCATTCTAACTGAATGCCACTATGTTCATATTACAGATTCCCCAACCTCACTCGTGGCTTCATTTTAGCATTTAATTCAAATCCCAATCTCATTTGGGCCATGAAATTATCAAATAAGCACATTACATATGTGAAAACATGAATCATTTTTTACCCCAACCGGGACTCGAACCTAGGACTTATGATTACTAAGTCAAGGCGCTACCACTACACCACAGAAGGTTAAAAGGAATCCAACCTTATAGCTTATATCTGCTATACTTAGGAATGAACGCATTCTAACTGAATGCCACTATGTTCATATTACAGATTCCCCAACCTCACTCGTGGCTTCATTTTAGCATTTAATTCAAATCCCAATCTCATTCGGGCCATGAAATTATCAAATAAGCACATTACATATGTGAAAACATGAATCATTTTTTACCCCGACCGGGACTCGAACCTAGGACTTATGATTACTAAGTCAAGGCGCTACCACTACACCACAGAAGGTTAAAAGGAATCCAACCTTATAGCTTATATCTGCTATACTTAGGAATGAACGCATTCTAACTGAATGCCACTATGTTCATATTACAGATTCCCCAACCTCACTCGTGGCTTCATTTTAGCATTTAATTCAAATCCCAATCTCATTCGGGCCATGAAATTATCAAATAAGCACATTACATATGTGAAAACATGAATCATTTTTTACCCCGACCGGGACTCGAACCTAGGACTTATGATTACTAAGTCAAGGCGCTACCACTACACCACAGAAGGTTAAAAGGAATCCAACCTTATAGCTTATATCTGCTATACTTAGGAATGAACGCATTCTAACTGAATGCCACTATGTTCATATTACAGATTCCCCAACCTCACTCGTGGCTTCATTTTAGCATTTAATTCAAATCCCAATCTCATTCGGGCCATGAAATTATCAAATAAGCACATTACATATGTGAAAACATGAATCATTTTTTACCCCGACCGGAACTCGAACCTAGGACTTATGATTACTAAGTCAAGGCCCTACCACTACACCACAGAAGGTTAAAAGGAATCCAACATTATAGCTTATATCTGCTATACTTAGGAATGAACGCATTCTAACTGAATGCCAATATGTTCATATTACAGATTCCCCAACCTCACTCGTGGTTTCATTTTAGCATTTAATTCAAATCCCAATCTCATTCGGGCCATGAAATTATCAAATAAGCACATTACATATGTGAAAACATGATTCATTTTTTACACCGACCAGGACTCGAACCTAGGACTTATGATTACTAAGTCAAGGCGCTACAACTACACCACAGAAGGTTAAAAGGAATCCAACCTTATAGCTTATATCTGCTATACTTAGGAATGAACGCATTCTAACTGAATGCCACTATGTTCATATTACAGATTCCCCAACCTCACTCGTGGCTTCATTTTAGCATTTAATTCAAATCCCAATCTCATTTGGGCCATGAAATTATCAAAGAAGCACATTACATATGTGAAAACATGAATCATTTTTTACCCCAACCGGGACTCGAACCTAGGACTTATGATTACTAAGTCAAGGCGCTACTACTACACCACAGAAGGTTAAAAGGAACCCAACCTTATAGCTTATATCTGCTATACTTAGGAATGAATGCATTCTAACTGAATGCCACTATGTTCATATTACAGATTCCCCAACCTCACTCGTGGCTTCATTTTAGCATTTAATTCAAATCCCAATCTCATTCGGGCCATGAAATTATCAAATAAGCACATTACATATGTGAAAACATGAGTCATTTTTTTACCCCGACCCGGACTCGAACCTAGGACTTATGATTACTAAGTCAAGGCTCTACCACTACACCACAGAAGGTTAAAAGGAATCCAACCTTATAGCTTATATCTGCTATACTTAGGAATGAACGCATTCTAACTGAATGCCACTATGTTCATATTACAGATTCCCCAACCTCACTCGTGGCTTCATTTTAGCATTTAATTCAAATCCCAATCTCATTCGGGCCATGAAATTATCAAATAAGCACATTACATATGTGAAAACATGAATCATTTTTTACCCCGACCGGAACTCGAACCTAGGACTTATGATTACTAAGTCAAGGCGCTACCACTACACCACAGAAGGTTAAAAGGAATCCAACCTTATAGCTTATATCTGCTATACTTAGGAATGAACGCATTCTAACTGAATGCCAATATGTTCATATTACAGATTCCCCAACCTCACTCGTGGCTTCATTTTAGCATTTAATTCAAATCCCAATCTCATTCGGGCCATGAAATTATCAAATAAGCACATTACATATGTGAAAACATGATTCATTGTTTACCCTGACCGGGACTTGAACCTAGGACTTATGATTACTAAGTCAAGGCGCTACCACTACACCACAGAAGGTTAAAAGGAATCCAACCTTATAGCTTATATCTGCTATACTTAGGAATGAACGCATTCTAACTGAATGCCACTATGTTCATATTACAGATTCCCCAACCTCACTCGTGGCTTCATTTTAGCATTTAATTCAAATCCCAATCTCATTCGGGCCATGAAATTATCAAATAAGCACATTACATATGCGTAAACATGAATCATATTTTACCCTGACCAGGACTCGAACCTAGGACTTTTAATTGCTAAGTCAAGGCGCTACCACTACACCACAGAAGGTTAAAAGGAATCCAACCTTATAGCTTATATCTGCTATACTTAGGACTGAACGCATTCTAACTGAATGCCACAATGTTCATATTACAGATTCCCCAACCTCACTCGTGGCTTCATTTTAGCATTTAATTCAAATCCCAATCTCATTCGGGCCATGAAATTATCAAATAAGCATATTACATATGTGAAAACATGAACCATTTTTTACCCCGACCGGGACTCGAACCTTGGACTTATGATTGCTAAGTCAAGGCGCTACCACTACACCACAGAAGGTTAAAAGGAATCCAACATTATAGCTTATATCTGCTATACTTAGGAATGAACGCATCCTAACTGAATGCGACTATGTTCATATTACAGATTCCCCAACCTCACTCGTGGCTTCATTTTAGCATTTAATTCAAATCCCAATCTCATTCGGGCCATGAAATTATCAAATAAGCACATTACATATGTGAAAACATAAATCATTTTTTACCCTGACCGGGACTCGAACCTAGGACTTATAATTACTAAGTCAAGGCGCTACCGCTACACCACAGAAGGTTAAAAGGAATCCAACCTTATAGCTTATATCTGCTATACTTAGGAATGAACGCATTCTAACTGAATGCCACTATGTTCATATTACAGATTCCCCAACCTCACTTGTGGCTTCATTTTAGCATTTAATTCAAATCTCAATCTCATTCGGGCCATGAAATTATCAAATAAGCACAATACATATGTGATAACATAAATTATTTTTTACCCTGACCGGGACTCAAATCTAGGACTTATGATTACTAAGTCAAGGCTCTACCAGTACACCACAGAAGGTTAAAAGGAATCCAACCTTATAGCTTATATCAGCTATACTTAGGAATGAACGCATTTTAACTGAATGCCACTATGTTCATATTACAGATTCCCCAACCTCACTCGTGGCTTCATTTTAGCATTTAATTCAAATCCCAATCTCATCCGGGCCATGAAATTATCAAATAAGCACATTACATATGTGAAACATGAATAATTTTTTTACCCCGACCGGGACTCGAACCTAGGACTTATGATTACTAAGTCAAGGCGCTACCACTACACCACAGAAGGTTAAAAGGAACCCAACCTTATAGCTTATATCTGCTATACTTAGGAATGAATGCATTCTAACTGAATGCCACTATGTTCATATTACAGATTCCCCAACCTCACTCGTGGCTTCATTTTAGCATTTAATTCAAATCCCAATCTCATTCGGGCCATGAAATTATCAAATAAGCACATTACATATGTGTAAACATGAGTCATTTTTTACCCCGACCCGGACTCGAACCTAGGACTTATGATTACAAAGTCAAGGCGCTACCACTACACCACCGAAGGTTAAAAGGAATCCAACCTTATAGCTTATATCTGCTATACTTAGGAATGAACGCATTCTAACTGAATGCCACTATGTTCATATTACAGATTCCCCAACCTCACTCGTGGCTTCATTTTAGCATTTAATTCAAATCCCAATCTCATTCGGGCCATGAAATTATCAAATAAGCACATTACATATGTGAAAACATGAATCATTTTTTACCCCGACCGGAACTCGAACCTAGGACTTATGATTACTAAGTCAAGGCGCTACCACTACACCACAGAAGGTTAAAAGGAATCCAACCTTATAGCTTATATCTGCTATACTTAGGAATGAACGCATTCTAACTGAATGCCAATATGTTCATATTACAGATTCCCCAACCTCACTCGTGGCTTCATTTTAGCATTTAATTCAAATCCCAATCTCATTCGGGCCATGAAATTATCAAATAAGCACATTACATATGTGAAAACATGATTCATTGTTTACCCTGACCGGGACTTGAACCTAGGACTTATGATTACTAAGTCAAGGCGCTACCACTACACCACAGAAGGTTAAAAGGAATCCAACCTTATAGCTTATATCTGCTATACTTAGGAATGAATGCATTCTAACTGAATGCCACTATGTTCATATTACAGATTCCCCAACCTCACTCGTGGCTTCATTTTAGCATTTAATTCAAATCCCAATCTCATTCGGGCCATGAAATTATCAAATAAGCACTTTACATATGCGTAAACATGAATCATATTTTACCCCGACCAGGACTCGAACCTAGGACTTATAATTGCTAAGTCAAGGCGCTACCACTACACCACAGAAGGTTAAAAGGAATCCAACCTTATAGCTTATATCTGCTATACTTAGGACTGAACGCATTCTAACTGAATGCCACTATGTTCATATTACAGATTCCCCAACCTCACTCGTGGCTTCATTTTAGCATTTAATTCAAATCCCAATCTCATTCGGGCCATGAAATTATCAAATAAGCATATTACATATGTGAAAACATGAATCATTTTTTACCCCGACCGGGACTCGAACCTTGGACTTATGATTGCTAAGTCAAGGCGCTACCACTACACCACAGAAGGTTAAAAAGAATCCAACATTATAGCTTATATCTGCTATACTTAGGAATGAACGCATCCTAACTGAATGCGACTATGTTCATATTACAGATTCCCCAACCTCACTCGTGGCTTCATTTTAGCATTTAATTCAAATCCCAATCTCATTCGGGCCATGAAATTATCAAATAAGCACATTACATATGTGAAAACATAAATAATTTTTTACCCTGACCGGGACTCGAACCTAGGACTTATAATTACTAAGTCAAGGCGCTACCGCTACACCACAGAAGGTTAAAAGGAATCCAACCTTATAGCTTATATCTGCTATACTTAGGAATGAACGCATTCTAACTGAATGCCACTATGTTCATATTACAGATTCCCCAACCTCACTTGTGGCTTCATTTTAGCATTTAATTCAAATCTCAATCTCATTCGGGCCATGAAATTATCAAATAAGCACAATACATATGTGATAACATAAATTATTTTTTACCCTGACCGGGACTCAAATCTAGGACTTATGATTACTAAGTCAAGGCTCTACCAGTACACCACAGAAGGTTAAAAGGAATCCAACCTTATAGCTTATATCAGCTATACTTAGGAATGAACGCATTTTAACTGAATGCCACTATGTTCATATTACAGATTCCCCAACCTCACTCGTGGCTTCATTTTAGCATTTAATTCAAATCCCAATCTCATCCGGGCCATGAAATTATCAAATAAGCACATTACATATGTGAAACATGAATAATTTTTTTACCCCGACCGGGACTCGAACCTAGGACTTATGATTACTAAGTCAAGGCGCTACCACTACACCACAGAAGGTTAAAAGGAATCCAGCCTTATAGCTTATATCTGCTATACTTAGGAATGAACGCATTCTAACTGAAAGCCACTATGTTCATATTACAGATTCCCCAACCTCACTCGTGGCTTCATTTTAGCATTTAATTCAAATCCCAATCTCATTCGGGCCATGAAATTATCAAATAAGCACATTACATATGTTAAAGCATGATTCATTTTTACCCCGACCGGAACTCGAACCTAGGACTTATGATTACTAAGTCAAGGCGCTACAACTACACCACCGAAGGTTAAAAGGAATCCAACCTTATAGCTTATATCTGCTATACTTAGGAATGAATGCATTCTTACTGAATGCCACTATGTTCATATTACAGATTCCCCAACCTCAATCGTGGCTTCATTTTAGCATTTAATTCAAATCCCAATCTCATTTGGGCCATGAAATTTTCAAATAAGCACATTACATATGTGAAAACATGAATCATTTTTTACCCCAACCGGGACTCGAACCTAGGACTTATGATCACTAAGTCAAGACGCTACCACTACACCACAGAAGGTTAAAAGGAACCCAACCTTATAGCTTATATCTGCTATACTTAGGAATGCATTCTAACTGAATGCCACTATGTTCATATTACAGATTCCCCAACCTCACTCGTGGCTTCATTTTAGCATTTAATTCAAATCCCAATCTCATTCGGGCCATGAAATTATCAAATAAGCACATTACATATGTGAAAACATGAATCATTTTTTTCCCCGACCCGGACTCGAACCTAGGACTTATGATTACTAAGTCAAGGCCCTACCACTACACCACAGAAGGTTAAAAGGAATCCAACCTTATAGCTTATATCTGCTATACTTAGGAATGAACGCATTCTAACTGAATGCCACTATGTTCATATTACTGATTCCCCAACCTCACTCGTGGCTTCATTTTAGCATTTAATTCAAATCCCAATCACATTCGCTCTATGAAATTATCAAATAAGCACATTACATATGTGAAAACATGATTAATTTTTTACCCCGACCGGGACTCGAACCTAGGACTTATGATTACTGAGTCAAGGCCCTACCACTACACCACAGAAGGTTAAAAGGAATCCAACCTTTTAGCTTATATCTGCTATACTTAGGAATGAGCGCATTCTAACAGAATGCCAATATGTTCATATTACAGATTCCCCAACCTCACTCGTGGCTTCATTTTAGCATTTAATTCAAATCCCAATCTCATTCGGGCCATGAAATTATCAAATAAGCACATTACATATGTGAAAACATGATTCATTTTTTACCCTGACCGGGACTTGAACCTAGGACTTATGATTACTAAGTCAAGGTACTACCACTACACCACAGAAGGTTAAAAGGAATCCAACCTTATAGCTTATATCTGCTATACTTAGGAATGAACGCATTCTAACTGAATGCCACTATGTTCATTTTACAGATTCCCCAACCTCACTCGTGGCTTCATTTTAGCATTTAATTCAAATCCCAATCTCATTCGGGCCATGAAATTATCAAATAAGCACATTACATATGTGAAAACATGAATCATATTTTACCCCGACCAGGACTCGAACCTAGGACTTATGATTGCTAAGTCAAGGCGCTACCACTACACCACAGAAGGTTAAAAGGAATCCAGCCTTATAGCTTATATCTGCTATACTTAGGACTGAACGCATTCTAACTGAATGCCACTATGTTCATATTACAGATTCCCCAACCTCACTCGTGGCTTCATTTTAGCATTTAATTCAAATCCCAATCTCATTCGGGCCATGAAATTATCAAATAAGCACATTACATATGTGAAAACATGAATCATTTTTTACCCCGACCGGGACTCGAACCTAGGACTTATAATTACTAAGTCAAGGCGCTACCACTACACCACAGAAGGTTAAAAGGAACCCAAAATTATAGCTTATATCTGCTATACTTAGGAATGAACGCATTCTAACTGAATGCCACTATGTTCACATTACAAATTCCCCAACCTCACTCGTGGCTTCATTTTAGCATTTAATTCAAATCTCAATCTCATTCGGGCCAAAAAATTATCAAATAAGCACAATACATATGTGATAACATAAATCATTTTTACCCCGACCGGGACTCGAACCTAGGACTTATGATTACTAAGTCAAGGCTCTACCAGTACACCACAAAAGGTTAAAAGGAATCCAACCTTATAGCTTATATCTGCTATACTTAGGAATGAACGCATTCTAACTGAATGCCACTATGTTCGTATTACAGATTCCCCAACCTCACTCGTGGCTTCATTTTAGCATTTAATTCAAATCCCAATCTCATTCGGGCCATGAAATTATCAAATAAGCACATTACATATGTGAAAACATGAATCATTTTTTTACCCCGACCGGGACTCGAACCTGGGACTTATGATTACTAAGTCAAGGCGCTACCTCTACACCACAGAAGGTTAAAAGGAGTCCAACCTTATAGCTTATATCTGCTATACTTAGGAATGAACGCATTCTAACTGAAAGCCACTATGTTCATATTACAGATTCCCCAACCTCACTCGTGGCTTCATTTTAGCATTTAATTCAAATTCCAATCTCATTCGGGCCATGAAATTATCAAATAAGCACATTACATATGTTAAAACATGAATCATTTTTTTACCCCGACCAGGACTCGAACCTAGGACATATGATTACTAAGTCAAGGCGCTACCACTACACCACAGAAGGTTAAAAGAAATCCAACCTTATAGCTTATATCTGCTATACTTAGGAATGAACGCATTCTAACTGAATGCCACTATGTTCATATTACAGATTCCCCAACCTCACTCGTGGTTCATTTTAACATTTAATTCATATCCCAATCTCATTCGGGCCATGAAATTATCAAATAAGCACATTACATATGTGAAAACATGAATCATTTTTTTACCCCGACCGGGACTCGAACCTAGGACTTATGATTACTAAGTCAAGGCGCTACCACTACACCACAGTAGGTTAAAAGGAATCCAACCATATAGCCTATATCTGCTATACTTAGGAATGAACGCATTCTAACTGAATGCCAATATGTTCATATTACAGATTCCCCAACCTCACTCGTGGTTTCATTTTAGCATTTAATTCAAATCCCAATCTCATTCGGGCCATGAAATTATCAAATAAGCACATTACATATGTGAAAACATGATTCATTTTTTACCCCGACCAGGACTCGAACCTAGGACTTATGATTACTAAGTCAAGGCACTACCACAACACCACAGAGGGTTAAAAGGAACCCAACCTTATAGCTTATATCTGCTATACTTAGGAATGAATGCATTCTAACTGAATGCCACTATGTTCACATTACAAATTCCCCAACCTCACTCGTGGCTTCATTTTAGCATTTAATTCAAATCTCAATCTCATTCGGGCCAAAAAATTATCAAATAAGCACAATACATATGTGATAACATAAATCATTTTTACCCCGACCGGGACTCGAACCTAGGACTTATGATTACTAAGTCAAGGCTCTACCAGTACACCACAAAAGGTTAAAAGGAATCCAACCTTATAGCTTATATCTGCTATACTTAGGAATGAACGCATTTTAACTGAATGCCACTATGTTCGTATTACAGATTCCCCAACCTCACTCGTGGCTTCATTTTAGCATTTAATTCAAATCCCAATCTCATTCGGGCCATGAAATTATCAAATAAGCACATTACATATGTGAAAACATGAATCATTTTTTTACGCCGACCGGGACTCGAACCTGGGACTTATGATTACTAAGTCAAGGCGCTACCTCTACACCACAGAAGGTTAAAAGGAGTCCAACCTTATAGCTTATATCTGCTATACTTAGGAATGAACGCATTCTAACTGAAAGCCACTATGTTCATATTACAGATTCCCCAACCTCACTCGTGGCTTCATTTTAGCATTTAATTCAAATCCCAATCTCATTCGGGCCATGAAATTATCAAATAAGCACATTACATATGTTAAAACATGAATCATTTTTTTACCCCGACCAGGACTCGAACCTAGGACATATGATTACTAAGTCAAGGCGCTACCACTACACCACAGAAGGTTAAAAGGAATCCAACCTTATAGCTTATATCTGCTATACTTAGGAATGAACGCATTCTAACTGAATGCCACTATGTTCATATTACAGATTCCCCAACCTCACTCGTGGTTCATTTTAACATTTAATTCAAATCCCAATCTCATTCGGGCCATGAAATTATCAAATAAGCACATTACATATGTGAAAACATGAATCATTTTTTTACCCCGACCGGGACTCGAACCTAGGACTTATGATTACTAAGTCAAGGCGCTACCACTACACCACAGTAGGTTAAAAGGAATCCAACCATATAGCCTATATCTGCTATACTTAGGAATGAACGCATTCTAACTGAATGCCAATATGTTCATATTACAGATTCCCCAACCTCACTCGTGGTTTCATTTTAGCATTTAATTCAAATCCCAATCTCATTCGGGCCATGAAATTATCAAATAAGCACATTACATATGTGAAAACATGATTCATTTTTTACCCCGACCAGGACTCGAACCTAGGACTTATGATTACTAAGTCAAGGCACTACCACTACACCACAGAGGGTTAAAAGGAACCCAACCTTATAGCTTATATCTGCTATACTTAGGAATGAATGCATTCTAACTGAATGCCACTATGTTCATATTACAGATTCCCCAACCTCACTCGTGGCTTCATTTTAGCATTTAATTCAAATCCCAATCTCATTCGGGCCATGAAATTATCAAATAAGCACATTACATATGTGAAAACATGAGTCATTTTTTACCCCGACCCGGACTCGAACCTAGGACTTATGATTACTAAGTCAAGGCGCTACCACTACACCACAGAAGGTTAAAAGGAATCCAACATTATAGCATATATCTGCTATACTTAGGAATGAACGCATTCTAACTGAATGCCACTATGTTCATATTACAGATTCCCCAACCTCACTCGTGGCTTCATTTTAGCATTTAATTCAAATCCAAATCTCATTCGGGCCATGAAATTATCAAATAAGCACATTACATATGTGAAAACATGAATCATTTTTTACCCCGACCCAGACTCGAACCTAGGACTTATGATTACTAAGTCAAGGCGCTACCACTACACCACAGAAGGTTAAAAGGAATCCAACCTTATAGCATATATCTGCTATACTTAGGAATGAACGCATTCTAACTGAATGCCACTATGTTCATATTACAGATTCCCCAACCTCACTCGTGGCTTCATTTTAGCATTTAATTCAAATCCCAATCTCATTCGGGCCATGAAATTATCAAATAAACACATTACATATGTGAAAACATGAGTCATTTTTTACCCCGACCGGAACTCGAACCTAGGACTTATGATTACTAAGTCAAGGCCCTACCACTACACCACAGAAGGTTAAAAGGAATCCAACCTTATAGCTTATATCTGCTATACTTAGGAATGAACGCATTCTAACTGAATGCCAATATGTTCATATTACAGATTCCCCAACCTCACTCGTGGTTTCATTTTAGCATTTAATTCAAATCCCAATCTCATTCGGGCCATGAAATTATCAAATAAGCACATTACATATGTGAAAACATGATTCATTTTTTACCCCGACCAGGACTCGAACCTAGGACTTATGATTACTAAGTCAAGGCGCTACAACTACACCACAGAAGGTTAAAAGGAATCCAACCTTATAGCTTATATCTGCTATACTTAGGAATGAATGCATTCTAACTGAATGCCACTATGTTCATATTACAGATTCCCCAACCTCAATCATGGCTTCATTTTAGCATTTAATTCAAATCCCAATCTCATTTGGGCCATGAAATTTTCAAATAAGCACATTACATATGTGAAAACATGAATCATTTTTTACCCCAACCGGGACTCGAACCTAGGACTTATGATTACTAAGTCAAGACGCTACCACTACACCACAGAAGGTTAAAAGGAACCCAGCCTTATAGCTTATATCTGCTATACTTAGGAATGCATTCTAACTGAATGCCACTATGTTCATATTACAGATTCCCCAACCTCACTCGTGGCTTCATTTTAGCATTTAATTCAAATCCCAATCTCATTCGGGCCATGAAATTATCAAATAAGCACATTACATATGTGAAAACATGAATCATTTTTTACCCCGACCCGGACTCGAACCTAGGACTTATGATTACTAAGTCAAGGAGCTATCACTACACCACAGAAGGTTAAAAGGAATCCAACCTTATAGCTTATATCTGCTATACTTAGGAATGAACGTATTCTAACTGAATGCCACTATGTTCATATTATAGATTCCCCAACCTCACTCGTGGCTTCATTTTAGCATTTAATTCAAATCCCAATCTCATTTGGGCCATGAAATTATCAAATAAGCACATTACATATGTGAAAACATGAATCATTTTTTACCCCAACCGGGACTCGAACCTAGGACTTATGATTACTAAGTCAAGGCGCTACCACTACACGACAGAAGGTTAAAAGGAATCCAACCTTATAGCTTATATCTGCTATACTTAGGAATGAACGCATTCTAACTGAATGCCAATATGTTCATATTACAGATTCCCCAACCTCACTCGTGGCTTCATTTTAGCATTTAATTCAAATCCCAATCTCATTCGGGCCATGAAATTATCAAATAAGCACATTACATATGTGAAAACATGATTCATTTTTTACCCTGACCGGGACTTGAACCTAGGACTTATGATTACTAAGTCAAGGTACTACCACTACACGACAGAAGGTTAAAAGGAATCCAACCTTATAGCTTATATCTGCTATACTTAGGAATGAACGCATTCTAACTGAATGCCACTATGTTCATATTACAGATTCCCCAACCTCACTCGTGGCTTCATTTTAGCATTTAATTCAAATCCCAATCTCATTCGGGCCATGAAATTATCAAATAAGCACATTACATATGTGAAAACATGAATCATATTTTACCCCGAACAGGACTCGAACCTAGGACTTATGATTACTAAGTCAAGGCGCTACCACTACACCACAGAAGGTTAAAAGGAACCCAACCTTATAGCTTATATCTGCTATACTTAGGAATGAATGCATTCTAACTGAATGCCACTATGTTCATATTACAGATTCCCCAACCTCACTCGTGGCTTCATTTTAGCATTTAATTCAAATCCCAATCTCATTCGGGCCATGAAATTATCAAATAAGCACATTACATATGTGAAAACATGAGTCATTTTTTACCCCGACCCGGACTCGAACCTAGGACTTATGATTACTAAGTCAAGGCGCTACCACTACACCACAGAAGGTTAAAAGGAATCCAACCTTATAGCTTATATCTGCTATACTTAGGAATGAACGCATTCTAACTGAATGCCACTATGTTCATATTACAGATTCCCCAACCTCACTCGTGGCTTCATTTTAGCATTTAATTCAAATCCCAATCTCATTCGGGCCATGAAATTATCAAATAAGCACATTACATATGTGAAAACATGAATCATTTTTTACCCCGACCGGAACTCGAACCTAGGACTTATGATTACTAAGTCAAGGCGCTACCACTGCACCACAGAAGGTTAAAAGGAATCCAACCTTATAGCTTATATCTGCTATACTTAGGAATGAACGCATTCTAACTGAATGCCAATATGTTCATATTACAGATTCCCCAACCTCACTCGTGGCTTCATTTTAGCATTTAATTCAAATCCCAATCTCATTCGGGCCATGAAATTATCAAATAAGCACATTACATATGTGAAAACATGATTCATTGTTTACCCTGACCGGGACTTGAACCTAGGACTTATGATTACTAAGTCAAGGCGCTACCACTACACCACAGAAGGTTAAAAGGAATCCAACCTTATAGCTTATATCTGCTATACTTAGGAATGAATGCATTCTAACTGAATGCCACTATGTTCATATTACAGATTCCCCAACCTCACTCGTGGCTTCATTTTAGCATTTAATTCAAATCCCAATCTCATTCGGGCCATGAAATTATGAAATAAGCACATTACATATGCGTAAACATGAATCATATTTTACCCCGACCAGGACTCGAACCTAGGACTTATAATTGCTAAGTCAAGGCGCTACCACTACACCACAGAAGGTTAAAAGGAATCCAACCTTATATCTGCTATACTTAGGACTGAACGCATTCTAACTGAATGCCACTATGTTCATATTACAGATTCCCCAACCTCACTCGTGGCTTCATTTTAGCATTTAATTCAAATCCCAATCTCATTCGGGCCATGAAATTATCAAATAAGCATATTACATATGTGAAAACATGAATCATTTTTTACCCCGACCGGGACTCGAACCTTGGACTTATGATTGCTAAGTCAAGGCGCTACCACTACGCCACAGAAGGTTAAAAAGAATCCAACATTATAGCTTATATCTGCTATACTTAGGAATGAACGCATCCTAACTGAATGCGACTATGTTCATATTACAGATTCCCCAACCTCACTCGTGGCTTCATTTTAGCATTTAATTCAAATCCCAATCTCATTCGGGCCATGAAATTATCAAATAAGCACATTACATATGTGAAAACATAAATAATTTTTTACCCCGACCGGGACTCGAACCTAGGACTTATAATTACTAAGTCAAGGCGCTACCGCTACACCACAGAAGGTTAAAAGGAATCCAACCTTATAGCTTATATCTGCTATACTTAGGAATGAACGCATTCTAACTGAATGCCACTATGTTCATATTACAGATTCCCCAACCTCACTTGTGGCTTCATTTTAGCATTTAATTCAAATCTCAATCTCATTCGGGCCATGAAATTATCAAATAAGCACAATACATATGTGATAACATAAATTATTTTTTACCCTGACCGGGACTCAAATCTAGGACTTATGATTACTAAGTCAAGGCTCTACCAGTACACCACAGAAGGTTAAAAGGAATCCAACCTTATAGCTTATATCAGCTATACTTAGGAATGAACGCATTTTAACTGAATGCCACTATGTTCATTTTACAGATTCCCCAACCTCACTCGTGGCTTCATTTTAGCATTTAATTCAAATCCCAATCTCATCCGGGCCATGAAATTATCAAATAAGCACATTACATATGTGAAACATGAATAATTTTTTTACCCCGACAGGAACTCGAACCTAGGACTTATGATTACTAAGTCAAGGCGCTACCACTACACCACAGAAGGTTAAAAGGAATCCAACCTTATAGCTTATATCTGCTATACTTAGGAATGAACGCATTCTAACTGAAAGCCACTATGTTCATATTACAGATTCCCCAACCTCACTCGTGGCTTCATTTTAGCATTTAATTCAAATCCCAATCTCATTCGGGCCATGAAATTATCAAATAAGCACATTACATATGTTAAAACATGATTCATTTTTACCCCGACCGGAACTCGAACCTAGGACTTATGATTACTAAGTCAAGGCGCTACAACTACACCACCGAAGGTTAAAAGGAATCCAACCTTATAGCTTATATCTGCTATACTTAGGAATGAATGCATTCTTACTGAATGCCACTATGTTCATATTACAGATTCCCCAACCTCAATCGTGGCTTCATTTTAGCATTTAATTCAAATCCCAATCTCATTTGGGCCATGAAATTTTCAAATAAGCACATTACATATGTGAAAACATGAATCATTTTTTACCCCAACCGGGACTCGAACCTAGGACTTATGATTACTAAGTCAAGACGCTACCACGACACCACAGAAGGTTAAAAGGAACCCAACCTTATAGCTTATATCTGCTATACTTAGGAATGCATTCTAACTGAATGCCACTATGTTCATATTACAGATTCCCCAACCTCACTCGTGGCTTCATTTTAGCATTTAATTCAAATCCCAATCTCATTCGGGCCATGAAATTATCAAATAAGCACATTACATATGTGAAAACATGAATCATTTTTTTCCCCGACCCGGACTCGAACCTAGGACTTATGATTACTAAGTCAAGGCCCTACCACTACACCACAGAAGGTTAAAAGGAATCCAACCTTATAGCTTATATCTGCTATACTTAGGAATGAACGCATTCTAACTGAATGCCACTATGTTCATATTACTGATTCCCCAACCTCACTCGTGGCTTCATTTTAGCATTTAATTCAAATCCCAATCACATTCGCTCTATGAAATTATCAAATAAGCACATTACATATGTGAAAACATGATTAATTTTTTACCCCGACCGGGACTCGAACCTAGGACTTATGATTACTGAGTCAAGGCCCTACCACTACACCACAGAAGGTTAAAAGGAATCCAACCTTTTTGCTTATATCTGCTATACTTAGGAATGAGCGCATTCTAACTGAATGCCAATATGTTCATATTACAGATTCCCCAACCTCACTCGTGGCTTCATTTTAGCATTTAATTCAAATCCCAATCTCATTCGGGCCATGAAATTATCAAATAAGCACATTACATATGTGAAAACATGATTCATTTTTTACCCTGACCGGGACTTGAACCTAGGACTTATGATTACTAAGTCAAGGTACTACCACTACACCACAGAAGGTTAAAAGGAATCCAACCTTATAGCTTATATCTGCTATACTTAGGAATGAACGCATTCTAACTGAATGCCACTATGTTCATATTACAGATTCCCCAACCTCACTCGTGGCTTCATTTTAGCATTTAATTCAAATCCCAATCTCATTCGGGCCATGAAATTATCAAATAAGCACATTACATATGTGAAAACATGAATCATATTTTACCCCGACCAGGACTCGAACCTAGGACTTATGATTGCTAAGTCAAGGCGCTACGACTACACCACAGAAGGTTAAAAGGAATCCAGCCTTATAGCTTATATCTGCTATGCTTAGGACTGAACGCATTCTAACTGAATGCCAATATGTTCATATTACAGATTCCCCAACCTCACTCGTGGCTTCATTTTAGCATTTAATTCAAATCCCAATCTCATTCGGGCCATGAAATTATCAAATAAGCACATTACATATGTGAAAACATGATTCATTGTTTACCCTGACCGGGACTTGAACCTAGGACTTATGATTACTAAGTCAAGGCGCTACCACTACACCACAGAAGGTTAAAAGGAATCCAACCTTATAGCTTATATCTGCTATACTTAGGAATGAATGCATTCTAACTGAATGCCACTATGTTCATATTACAGATTCCCCAACCTCACTCGTGGCTTCATTTTAGCATTTAATTCAAATCCCAATCTCATTCGGGCCATGAAATTATGAAATAAGCACATTACATATGCGTAAACATGAATCATATTTTACCCCGACCAGGACTCGAACCTAGGACTTATAATTGCTAAGTCAAGGCGCTACCACTACACCACAGAAGGTTAAAAGGAATCCAACCTTATATCTGCTATACTTAGGACTGAACGCATTCTAACTGAATGCCACTATGTTCATATTACAGATTCCCCAACCTCACTCGTGGCTTCATTTTAGCATTTAATTCAAATCCCAATCTCATTCGGGCCATGAAATTATCAAATAAGCATATTACATATGTGAAAACATGAATCATTTTTTACCCCGACCGGGACTCGAACCTTGGACTTATGATTGCTAAGTCAAGGCGCTACCACTACGCCACAGAAGGTTAAAAAGAATCCAACATTATAGCTTATATCTGCTATACTTAGGAATGAACGCATCCTAACTGAATGCGACTATGTTCATATTACAGATTCCCCAACCTCACTCGTGGCTTCATTTTAGCATTTAATTCAAATCCCAATCTCATTCGGGCCATGAAATTATCAAATAAGCACATTACATATGTGAAAACATAAATAATTTTTTACCCCGACCGGGACTCGAACCTAGGACTTATAATTACTAAGTCAAGGCGCTACCGCTACACCACAGAAGGTTAAAAGGAATCCAACCTTATAGCTTATATCTGCTATACTTAGGAATGAACGCATTCTAACTGAATGCCACTATGTTCATATTACAGATTCCCCAACCTCACTTGTGGCTTCATTTTAGCATTTAATTCAAATCTCAATCTCATTCGGGCCATGAAATTATCAAATAAGCACAATACATATGTGATAACATAAATTATTTTTTACCCTGACCGGGACTCAAATCTAGGACTTATGATTACTAAGTCAAGGCTCTACCAGTACACCACAGAAGGTTAAAAGGAATCCAACCTTATAGCTTATATCAGCTATACTTAGGAATGAACGCATTTTAACTGAATGCCACTATGTTCATTTTACAGATTCCCCAACCTCACTCGTGGCTTCATTTTAGCATTTAATTCAAATCCCAATCTCATCCGGGCCATGAAATTATCAAATAAGCACATTACATATGTGAAACATGAATAATTTTTTTACCCCGACAGGAACTCGAACCTAGGACTTATGATTACTAAGTCAAGGCGCTACCACTACACCACAGAAGGTTAAAAGGAATCCAACCTTATAGCTTATATCTGCTATACTTAGGAATGAACGCATTCTAACTGAAAGCCACTATGTTCATATTACAGATTCCCCAACCTCACTCGTGGCTTCATTTTAGCATTTAATTCAAATCCCAATCTCATTCGGGCCATGAAATTATCAAATAAGCACATTACATATGTTAAAACATGATTCATTTTTACCCCGACCGGAACTCGAACCTAGGACTTATGATTACTAAGTCAAGGCGCTACAACTACACCACCGAAGGTTAAAAGGAATCCAACCTTATAGCTTATATCTGCTATACTTAGGAATGAATGCATTCTTACTGAATGCCACTATGTTCATATTACAGATTCCCCAACCTCAATCGTGGCTTCATTTTAGCATTTAATTCAAATCCCAATCTCATTTGGGCCATGAAATTTTCAAATAAGCACATTACATATGTGAAAACATGAATCATTTTTTACCCCAACCGGGACTCGAACCTAGGACTTATGATTACTAAGTCAAGACGCTACCACGACACCACAGAAGGTTAAAAGGAACCCAACCTTATAGCTTATATCTGCTATACTTAGGAATGCATTCTAACTGAATGCCACTATGTTCATATTACAGATTCCCCAACCTCACTCGTGGCTTCATTTTAGCATTTAATTCAAATCCCAATCTCATTCGGGCCATGAAATTATCAAATAAGCACATTACATATGTGAAAACATGAATCATTTTTTTCCCCGACCCGGACTCGAACCTAGGACTTATGATTACTAAGTCAAGGCCCTACCACTACACCACAGAAGGTTAAAAGGAATCCAACCTTATAGCTTATATCTGCTATACTTAGGAATGAACGCATTCTAACTGAATGCCACTATGTTCATATTACTGATTCCCCAACCTCACTCGTGGCTTCATTTTAGCATTTAATTCAAATCCCAATCACATTCGCTCTATGAAATTATCAAATAAGCACATTACATATGTGAAAACATGATTAATTTTTTACCCCGACCGGGACTCGAACCTAGGACTTATGATTACTGAGTCAAGGCCCTACCACTACACCACAGAAGGTTAAAAGGAATCCAACCTTTTTGCTTATATCTGCTATACTTAGGAATGAGCGCATTCTAACTGAATGCCAATATGTTCATATTACAGATTCCCCAACCTCACTCGTGGCTTCATTTTAGCATTTAATTCAAATCCCAATCTCATTCGGGCCATGAAATTATCAAATAAGCACATTACATATGTGAAAACATGATTCATTTTTTACCCTGACCGGGACTTGAACCTAGGACTTATGATTACTAAGTCAAGGTACTACCACTACACCACAGAAGGTTAAAAGGAATCCAACCTTATAGCTTATATCTGCTATACTTAGGAATGAACGCATTCTAACTGAATGCCACTATGTTCATATTACAGATTCCCCAACCTCACTCGTGGCTTCATTTTAGCATTTAATTCAAATCCCAATCTCATTCGGGCCATGAAATTATCAAATAAGCACATTACATATGTGAAAACATGAATCATATTTTACCCCGACCAGGACTCGAACCTAGGACTTATGATTGCTAAGTCAAGGCGCTACGACTACACCACAGAAGGTTAAAAGGAATCCAGCCTTATAGCTTATATCTGCTATGCTTAGGACTGAACGCATTCTAACTGAATGCCAATATGTTCATATTACAGATTCCCCAACCTCACTCGTGGCTTCATTTTAGCATTTAATTCAAATCCCAATCTCATTCGGGCCATGAAATTATCAAATAAGCACATTACATATGTGAAAACATGAATCATTTTTTTCCCCGACCGGGACTCGAACCTAGGACTTATAATTACTAAGTCAAGGCGCTACCACTACACCACAGAAGGTTAAAAGGAACCCAAAATTATAGCTTATATCTGCTATACTTAGGAATGAACGCATTCTAACTGAATGCCACTATGTTCACATTACAAATTCCCCAACCTCACTCGTGGCTTCATTTTAGCATTTAATTCAAATCTCAATCTCATTCGGGCCAAAAAATTATCAAATAAGCACAATACATATGTGATAACATAAATCATTTTTACCCCGACCGGGACTCGAACCTAGGACTTATGATTACTAAGTCAAGGCTCTACCAGTACACCACAAAA
>JAXCGZ010014421.1:0-23504 GCA_037179515.1 Halocaridina rubra
CAGCCAACTAGGGATTAGCACTGTACACAGTTATTAAAGTAAATAAACCAACAGATGTACAAACAATGATGAGCCCTTAATAATAATAATAGTAATAATAATAATAATGATAATAATCTCCACAATCATCATCAAAGGAAAATTATTGTTGCCAGTAATAATAAAAATATAGGCTCTGTTCAGTTTACATGTACTGCACAGTATAATAAAACAACACATACATAAAAATATCTGTACTCTATTACGCTTCAATACCTGTACTGTGCTACTAACTGGTAACAGTACCTGTACAGTATACTGTACTCATGTGGTGTGCTTACATAGGGAAGGAGAGACTTGCTTATCAGAAGATAGCTTGCTATGTTAGCTGCTGACGACATGGGGGCAGGCAGGTGAGTCTGGATAGGCAAAAGAACAATCAATACGTAATCTATCGAAAATAAAACTATACGATATAAAACACACTTATTATGGAGTGGGGAGGTTGTTAAGTTTCAGTTTTACTAATGAAACTCAAAGTACTGAACTCATTTAAGAGCTCACAAACAGACAGGATATTTATTAATTTTGCAAATTCCCCATTCAACTTCTACTTGGTTAAATGAAACTCGGAATTCAACTTTCTTTTCAATTTGGAATTGCCATGACACATTAAAAAAAATTGAATAATTTTTTGGAGAGCTGGAACAAATTTAAAATTTAAATTTATGAAATGCTGCCTCGAATCCAGGAGGTTGTGAGTACGATTTCGATTCCTGGCACCACAGATGGATGACAAGACTTTGGCATCAACACGACGATCACCTCTGTCACACAGGCAGAGTAGAATAGAGGACACTGCAATTGCAGAAACAGAACCGACACACTGTTAGTGATTGGAAAACTGAAGACACGAGCACACAAATAATGAGTTTCCAATATTATTCTACTGGATGAAAATATATTGGTTAGTCAGTCACAGCTAACCAGAAATATTTACGCTACCATAAGAGCATACAAAACCATTTTTTCACAATAAATGAAGAATAAGCGAGACAAATACAGTATGTATTAATTAATTTGTGTGCAATCACAAAAGTTTGCAGTGCCAATTGGGAAAAATTGCTCAATAATATTATGCAATTTATAATGTAAAACTATTTATGATGAAGGGAGAATCTATGAGATAAATACAGTATTCGTTCTATTTTGGTTTTAAGAAAAATTTGCAATGCAAAAAGGGCAAAACCACCTTTTAAAGTATTTGCAACTTATAACTCAAAACACTTTATCCCCAATATATGAATAATCAGCAAGATAAATACAGTATGTAGTCATTAAATTGTGGTTATCAAGAAACATTTTCAATGCCAACAGGGTAAAATTACTTTTTAATTATTTGTAGTTTATAGTATAAAACACTTTAGTTAAATAATTAATTATTTGCAATTTATATAGTAAATCACTTTATTTACGACTTTTGACGTAAAACACTTTATTTATGATGATGGAAAGGGGTGAAATGAAATTAGAATTTTTTAGGAAAAAAGGAATAGATTTTTACGTGGTTATAAGCAATCTTCTGAGGATGAGATTTTTGTTTGGCACATTATGTGAAAGAAATTTCTTATCAGTGTATATTGGCAGTAATTTCCAGGTCAAGGAATTAAGTTTGGCAAATGAGATGCCAGTTAGGTAATCTACAAAAGTTTGTTTTGTATGGGAATGGAAGCTGAGAACATTTTTGTAGGATTTGACCAGTAAACTACTTGAGCAGTAACGAATTTAACCAGTTTCTCGAATTCTATATTTGCTTGATCAATGAGCTTTACCATACACTATCTCTCACCTTGTTTGTGCCAGATAAATTTCTGTGAAGATGTCACGTAAATAAGGTTTGATGTAAGCTTGACTGCTGAGGCGAGATCTTGCCTCTGGGATGTTTGGCCGCCAAATGAGGACGAATTAATGTCCCTCCAGGTGACGTCATCTGTAGGATATATATTCAGAAAATAACTTGTTAAATATTCGAGGGCTACTGTAGTGGTGGTCCCTGGCCGGCAATTGTGGCAGAGATGCAAGGGAGAGACAGTATTCTAGGTGCAACAAGCAGAAGCAAATAAAAAAAAAAGAATTATTATGGCCAATATAGGTTACTGGCGAGCAATCTCTAGAATGTTCTTTGCATTGCATGAGACGGAATTTTAACTGTTTAAATAATAAAGAAGCTACTGAAATGTATCTAGACACGCTAATGACATATCAGCAGGGTCAAATTTATAACATAATTATCAGCAAGAGCGATTTTTATAATATAATATTTATCAGCAAGAGCTATTTTATCATAAGAAAATTGTGTTAAAAATGTATCTAACAGACTCGCTATGATTATGGCCTCATTCATGGGGAAAAAGAAAGATCAGAAAACAGAATAGGATGGAGAATTTTACATTGGAATCATGATTTCTACACATACAAGAATATTAAATAAGATATATTTAAAATATAGCTATAAGCTGAAATATAAATTGCAAATAATCATAATCTGCAAAAGGTAAGGAGTGAGAATTATTTTGGTAAGGAAAAAATGACAGTTAATAGTTACTTAATTAACTAATAAGACATCTACTACAGCCTCTGGTGACTTTGAGCAAAACACTCTGTCACACTTATAAACCTAAAAAATATTACACTAGTATCTAATCTTTTATCAAGTTAATGGCTTTATTTATTTATTTTTATATTAACAATTGGTTATATTGAAAAATTTTATTGAATTTAAAGAGAAAAAATACAGATCTATAGTTTTTCTTCTTAACCCATTCTTCTTTTTTAAATATTTGTGCCACATCTGCTAAGTTCCAATCCTTGGGCACCAGTCCTAATTTTATTGAATTATAGAAAAGTGCAGTTAGTGGACAACTAAGCTCTGCCTTGCCCTTCGTTAATACTCTAGCATATATTCAATCAGGTCCCAGAGCTTTATGACTCTTTAATTTATCTATTCCCTTGTAATATTTATTGTACTAAGTATATTATAAGGACAGTCTGTGTATATGTATCCTATTTCTGGAATATATTCCAAGTTTTCATTGGTAAATACAGATCAGAAATATTCATTTAAACATGTACATATCTCTTTATCATCATATGTTAAATGACTGTTGGCTACTCCAACTGGTTCAACTTTTAATTCATAGAGAACCAGGAAGGAAGGGTAAAGAAAACTAGATTTTTTTTTTTTCGTAAACTCAAAACGACGTAAGTCAAAACGAAGTTATATGTGGACTCCTTGTTTATATATATATATATATATATATATATATATATATATATATATATATATATATATATATATATATATATATATATATATATATATATATATATATATATATATGTGTGTGTGTTTTATTTAAAGGAATCAATGCCATAAATAATGTAAGAATGCTATTGCTGATTCTCTTGTGCTTATTTAATTTAAACAAGCCTGCAGAATTAGAAAATATTCATTGATGCGACCCTTCTCTGGCTTATACACCCAGTTCTTGAAATAACATGAAGATAGGTTCTCAGAAGTTACATGTAATGTAAAAATCGCGTAATGTAACGAGTCATTTCCCATAAGAAACAGTGATAATGGGCAGAGATACGTTCACTTGAACGAATGAATCAGATGAGCTCTCCACAACTCATACCACTCTCCAACACTTGCTTCCATCCCTAGTGACGAAGTTATCATACAGAAACGCTGATTACCTAAGTCAAATGATGTAAAATGCAACACAACGAAAGGATATCAAAACATCATCATTTATGACATTATTTTACTATGAATACTTACATAAAAGGGCAATTTTTTGCTGTATATAGTTTAAATAGAGCCCTTTCCTTTTATTCCTGGCACCAACACATGCTTCCATCCCTAGTGACGAAGTTATCGTACAGAAATTTGGATTATCTAAGTCAAATTGATGTATAATGCAACACAACGAAAGGATATCAAATCATCGTTATTTATGACATTATTTTACTATGAATACTTACATAAAAGGGTAATTTTTTGCTGTTTATAGTTAAGATTGAGCCCTTTCCTTTTACACCTGGCACCAGCACACGTTAAAGTTGGCAGAAAATTGTCCTTTTCACCTCCTCACCCCCTCCCAACTCAGGGTGTCCCCTTAATTCCCATGTAAACGTATACACATGGCAGCAAGGTGGGAAAGTGCCTCCGAGGCAGTTGCTTATTAACTAAAATGAAATTTTTTTTTTTTTTTCGAATTTTTTGCACGGGCATTATTCGTGTATTTTGCATTTTTCTTACTATTATATTTTGGAGGCGTTATTCCAATTTCACATATTTTAAGAATGCGTAAAAAGCGAGCTGAGTATACGTACATCATATGATCTGACACGTCATGTGAGGGTTAATATTATATATGCTTATGGCAAAGGCTAGTAGCTGTTATACTAATGATTGTCTTCAAATTCAGTTCCTTTGTAAGTCTTGTTCCATCCATGAGCTTTTGTTCTTGTTGGCAGGATTTGGAAATCTGTCTCCCTTCAGGATACTGGACTAGATTCTAAACATAGAAAAAAAATAATGTTCAGAAAATGTTAGCAATTTGTATGCTTACCCTTGAATTATTTTGTTCTCACCCAGGTGTACTCATCTCCAGTATTTTGGTTTGCATTGATTCTTGTACCCATGGCATGTCTGCTTCCAGATATATGTGTTAAAGTGTAAGTATAGCTTTTTTTTATTCAACTTAAGGTTTGTTTCTATGAGAGGCATAAAATCCAATGCAACATTAATTGCTACAGATCAAACTCTTTATGTTACTCAAAAGTTAGCCTCTTTAAAATTCATCTAATTCTGCAAATATTTATATTGTAAATAAGCCTTCATAAAAGACCAGAGTATACCTGAGGTATAGTTTTGAAATGTAATGTTGATATTGGTTTAAGCTTGTTCACTAAATTTCATAACATGGTTTTAGGAGAACAATTATGATTACAGAGATGAAAGTACCAGCATTATTTTTTATGTGGCTTTTTTTTTTATTTTTCCTCAATGTGTTTGTGGTTATCCTGCTAATACTGTTAGGCAGAGGAAGAGTATAGGAAAAAATTATTATTGTTGACTTAATTCTACTTGATTTCAGAATGCGAAACACGGTGCATAAAAGCTTAACGGAACAAGTGAGAGAGAGTGAAATCGACAACAAGGACGTGTCCAAAGTCTTGGACACCAAACATAGGTAAGCGCAGATAGCTTACCCTCACCTTCTACTTCCTTCATGCAAGAGAGCCTTGCACCAGCAGATCATGACCCCTGTGCTCACCTGCCTTCCCTCTGGCCTTATCCTACTTATGTAGGTCTTGCAGGTGCCCTATTATGGATACCCTTTTTCCCTCCTGTTATTGCTACTATTACTACCACTACCACCATTACTAAGTCTACCAAATTACCCTCGCCTGCCCATCCGTTTTTGCCTGATAGACTCATATTGTTGAATTTACCTATACCAAGTTATGTTAAATTGAGCATGCCCGGCCCACAGCCTTCTCCTGTGAGTACAGTAGTAAATGGATGTTGTAGACCACTGGAAAATTTAAGTTTAAACGAATGTAGTGATTGTCTTGTTTTCATGAAGATGCTCTTTTTATATATGAAAGTTATAATAATGATTTAAATCTGATGGGATAATATATATCATATTTCTGTGAACACTCGCGTATCTTTGATTCAATAGACAAAATGTTACTGAGTGCCAAAGTAAGTTTAGAGACTAATAAGTATTGTCATGGTAGATTTTTACTTTTGGGAAGCAAAGTCTTTATCTATAATTTACCATTGGGATAATATTTGTGTCTGTATTATCAATATGCTTTTCATTGACTTTATTTTCAACTTGAAATATGAAAGGTAATTTTTAGTTTGTAATCGCTTTACTTCCCAAAGGAGGACACACTTGGTACTCAGAGGCACACATGACTCACAAGCATGTAGTCAAGCCATTACAATAGCTGGCTAAATGAATATAGGGTATCATTTCATGCCTTTTAATATCTCTTAATTTTTTTACACATCATTCAAAAGTCAGCTGTCATCACTGGCTCTAGAGATAACTCCCGAGTCAAGTATGCCTTTGAGTGTTATTTTGATTTTTTATGCTTATTGTCATGAAAGGGAATCAAGTGATTTGAATTTAAACAACATTGTGCTGCTATGTTTCATTCTCTTGTTTGATTCCTGGATAATACTTTAAATACAGTAAACAAACTGGAGTGTATGAGAGTTGCACAGTGTTTTGATGTCTTTAATTTTGTTCATTCATTGGATCAGTAGTACAAAGTGAATTGCATTTTCTGGAAGTAAGCAATTTGTGTCATGCTGGCATGAATATTAGTTTTAGTTTTATGTACTCTTCTTCTCTATTCATTGTTTTTATTGTTACTGGAGTTACACTTAGTCATCAGTCTGTTCTTTTAGGAGTTGCATGTTTATAATATGGAACTTGTATTAAATGTGATATTTGATTTAAAGCCTTTCTATGGCTGGTGAATTTTAAGTCTCAGAGGAAAGCTGAAGAAAAAGTTTAGAGGTGATATCTTCGTATATATACTGTAATTATTTTGCTATATATACTTTTGACTATTTGAAATGGATAACATGAACCTCATGATATTGCCTAATTTTACATTGCATGTTTTAGCAAATATTGTTATAGATTATCCTTTAGCAAGTACAAATGCTTGATTTGGTATTTGCTAATCTTGCAAGTTTTATGTAGCCTTGCCAAGCAAATTTCGGAATTTTTAGCTCATAGATAATATTCATTTTTAAGATATTGACCATATTTTGTATATTCGAAATGTTATATTCCTAAGTGGTATTTTTTTATTGCCTGTATTAAAGATATAAACTTATGTTTTTTGCATTATTGAGTATGTATTTGAGTTAATGAATATATTTATCACCACTTATACAGTGTAATTATTATTGTAACTGCAGTATAGTATGTAAGGTATGAACTGTATTTATGCCCTTCAGTTAGCTTTATAGGCAGTATATTACCTATGAAATGTTAGATATGATTTTGTACCGATTATTACTTTTAGATAGGTTGCAATGATTGATTACTATCATTAACAGTACTGTTATGAATATGCATCTCTTTGTTAACCTATTTAGAGGAATCTAGTGCATGTCTCATCTCTTGCGTTCCTTTTAATGGGTTGACTGCGGAATACCTGCTATGAAAGGAAAGTTATTTTAATTTGTATATTTATTTTTTAAAAGGACTTCTTATTCATTTTATGAGAAAAGCTCGAGCTTCAGATCTCTACGCCTACACCGTTTCTACCTTCGTTTGCAAAATATGCTTCTTGTATGTCAGTTGTTATTAAACTTTCACCGTGTCTTTTGTAATTGTGCCTTATTGATGGGTAGACATTTTTCATACTAGAAGTTTTTTGTTCACATTGTGAATAGATTGATAGTGCTTTTCAACTTTGCTTTAAGTTTAGTAGTTTTAAAAAATTATTCTAAATGACGGACTACTATCAAAAGACTTCAGTATTGAAAAACCTATCAAGTGCTGGCATTACTTTGTTGTAAATACTGTAATGTCCTAGTGCATTTTTCCTACAGTTTTGAAACATTTGTTAACTCGGAATGAGGAAGTGACTTATTAAGTTACTAGAAGAGATTGTGACAAACCTTGAAAATAAGTAAGCATATGATAGAGAGGATGAACTTTTTTGTAAAGCATCGTAAAAGTTTATAAGACATCATAATTTATACCTAAAAATAGGTATTTCACATTAAAAAATATGTTTCAATAGAAAAATGTGGTCATTGTGTGTAGAGCCCTTGAAAATGTTTGAGAGTATTAGTGTTTGTTTTTGAGACTCAGATTATTATAGTTCTGTTCAGCAGATGCAGACAGTCCCCAGCTTATGAACAAGTTAGGTTCGAGAAATCCGTTCGTAAGTTGTGATTAGGTAAAAAAAGTACTGTACAGTACATGCATATGCAGTACTGTACAATACTTAGGGTAAAGACTATTTAAGTACTACAAAAGACTTAAAGTATACGGTATTAATAACTTTTAATATGTACATATGTTGATATTTTGTATGTACAGCACTGTATATATGTTGGTGAAGCACCAGAGAGGACTGCAGGTATTACACTAGATTCCAGGACCTTTTGTATCAGATAACCCTGTTGAAGAGATTGATAGAGAATTTCTTCTTCGAAACAGGTAATAGCTCTTCTTCAGAAATGTCTTCAACAATGAAGTACTTTTTGCCTTGTCATATGAACTGAAGACTCTTTTCCAGAAAAGTGTCTTCAGCAATGATTGTTTTGTACTTCGTGTGCCACACTGATGCTTCACTAACATATGTAATATCCAGAGATTTCTTCTATACCATATAATATTTTTCAAAATTTGGAAAAGCACTGAGGCATAGCAAATACAAAACAATCTTTGCTAGGGACACTTTTCTGGAAAAAGATATTTGGACATTTCTGGAAGTGGAACTTACTGGTCTTCGTCTTTCTTCATAAGATTTGTTTTCATCAAGGAATACAGTATAAGAAACAGGTTTTTTGTTCGTATCTGTGAATGTTTGTAATTCGGATGTTCGTAAGCAGGGGAGTGTCTGTATTATGGTAATGAAAACTATTTGACAGCTGCCGGTAGTAGCCTAAAGATCGGATATTAAAATATTATTGATCTGATGGCTATCATAGTAGTAAATGTGGTATCACTCTTAAAGTATTTGAATAGTGATTAATTATAGGAGGACCTGCTGATGACCAGCTTAGGACCTACGAAGGGAACATGAAGGTGGAATATGCAAAGGACTTTTATTCTCAGTTGAATTTCATGCTTAGCTCATATGATTCAAAATTCTTGATAGGTTAGTGTTCTTCTTGGTCATTTCCACTATAGAATATACAAAAGATGTTGCTTATATGCATTTCCAGGACTATTTATAAATAAATATGATGTTAGCATGACTTCTGTAAGTGGAAAAATGTGTCTGCTTAGTCTTATAATATTAGGATCAAACTTCAAAAGAAAGAAAACATAATTCATTGGGAAGTTTTTCGCAAAATAGATTGTATAGGTGCAGATGCTGCAGATCAGTGTTGAATTTGGAGGACAGGAATATAGCCAGTGCCAGTAGTTGTACACTTTTTTTTTGTTGATGTAATAACCATCAGGATTCAAGAAGTATTCCATTCACTACAAGAAAATGAAATGAATTGCCTAGCCATGTTGTTAAGTCAGTGGGGCTTCGGATGTTTAAGCTAGGCACAAATTAATTTTTATCAAGCAGGCTTTGATGCTTGGAATAATGCCAGTATTGCAATACTGAGCTGTCCCATTTTATATTATTTTATTTTTTCTATCCTCTCTTTCCTTTTCCTCACCAAGTTGCATCCCTTTCTGGAGCCATCTGGTTTATTGTTTCACTTTTTCCAGCTGGGTTTTTGCTTGGCTAATGATAATAATAATATGTTTTAGGTCTTGCACAGGTTATTATAAACACTAAAGTCATTATCTCATTATTCCCCCAGCTGTTAATAGTTTTTCCTTCTGTTATGACTACAGAAGTAGTTGAGGGGGGAATATTTTGTTCTCTCATATGTTGCAGAGCCCAGGTCATTTAGTCACTTGGAAAATGACAACTTATTAAAAAAAAGATTTAAAATACTTACTTTGCTCCGAATCATTGCTTTTCCTTAAGAGCAAGTAGAAGAGTTAATCGTAAGACACCTAACCCGTCCAAATTTACTTCAATTGAAAGTCTTATATAGTCAACCATGAAATAGATTTTTGAACTTATGAACTTTATAAGATGAAGCTCTCAGTGTAAATTACTGTTCCATGTAGATGCTGCATTCATTAGCCTCTATAATGATGATTTTTAATCATTTAATTCCTCTATGTATAGTTCCTCTCTCACTAGTATATATATATATGCCCTTTCTCCCCGTAAAGGGACACATTATTTGATGTTAAGAGAGAGAGAGAAAAAAAAAAAAAGATCAAAGAGGCTATCAACTGACAAAGAGAAGGTGTGATTGTATTGTTTACAGTGGCAACTATGTATTTCTTAGTTAGATTCATTTAATTTTTGGCTGTTAGAGGAAATATTGAGTTTTGGCTCTTAGAATTGTATGTCACATTCTCTCGTAATATATATAGATTTGTAGGGATGAAACATATTAAGTGATCATCATTTTTTAAGAGTTTTAAAGCATAAAATATATTGCAAATTCACTTCTGCAAGTTTTCGGGCTTGAAACTTAATGAATAAGGAAGGTTTATGTGGCTGTCTGCAACAATTCATTCATCTATTGAAAATAGGATGATTATATATCTGTTATTGGATATTACAGAGATGAATGCCTGTGTACTTGTCCTTCCTCTACATTTCGCCTTTTTTTTTATGATTTTTTGCTGTGCAAGTAATAGTCATAAATGTACTGTATTTTATTGTTATTGTTAATGGGAAAAGTATATGGATCACAAGATATATGTGCCCAAGGAGTTAGTGAGCTCAAATTTAGATATTCAGTGCTCCTGGTGGCTTGAAAAGAATAGAGAATATCAATATCTCATTACATATGCAGTGTATATTCTTCACAAGCCAAATATTGTAGGAATATATCTTCCTCCTGATCCACTGGATGACTCCCCTACTATCAATCAGAATTTCATTGTATGCTAAGTAGTGGCTCATTTTGATCTACACTAAATAATATGAAAATTCATGTCATTCTTCCTTGACTTTTGAAGGAAAAGTATTAACATGCACTTTTATATAGAAAAACAAAAGTTATAATAATTGCATTTTGACCTAAAATATCATTAAACTGCAAGTACTCAAGTAAAAGTTAATTCATTGAATTCAGTATATCAGAGGCAGTTGTTTTGACGGATATGTTTTATGTTATATTGTCACAGTTATATCTATGAAAAATTGTTAATACAGCCTAGTCAGGTGTGATATATTTTTTTTTTATACTTGTCTAATGTGTTGGACAGATTGCAGGAAAAGAAGCTATAAACTGTCATTTCTGCTTTCTCTCATCATTATATAAGGTCCACAATAATGCTTTATTAAAGGGACAAATTAGTTTTCATTTCTGAAGTCATTTATCAAGCGATTATTGGAAGCTTTAAAAAATTAAGAGATATATTCTATAAAAAGTGACAGGTGATTTGAAATAAGATGAAATATTTGCTTATTCTTTCTCCGATGTTGTATATAGTGTTACAGTATCTTTCCTTCTCCATCACATAATTCAAGTGTTAGCTCATTGGAAAGCTAACCTTCCCCAATCATTCATTTCCAAAAATTTCAGTGACATATATTTGTTCATACAATAATTCATATGGGAGTAGCTTCCTCATGATATGTAACATACTTCCATGGGTGGATAAAAACTTACACTCTCTACCTTTATAAAAGTATTGTTAGTGTAATGTCCTCAAAAGTACACAGGTCCCAACATTACAAAATATGAATAGATATGCTTATGCTTTGTGCAATTTAGAGAGTAAGTTTAGTGACCTAAGTTGTTCACAGATGTGAATATGGCGATATTTTGACAGTAGTGCAGGTGCAGTTGTGATTAATGCTGCAAAATTGCTTGAGAAGACTATATTGTAAATCTGTCCCCAGAGGAAGAAAATCATGCTCCTGTAGTCTCACTGCATGCCTAAGTATCAGACCAGATTGTGGATCTGATTGTCGATCTAGTCATTGAGCAGTATTTTGTTTTGAATAATTTATGTATTGTGGCCTTTGCTTGCTGATAGACTAACTCTTACCGTTAGGTGTAGGAAAGCTTTTGACAATGATTAATACTACAGTACACATGCAGAATATGCCTTAGTAAACCTAGAAGGAATATTATTGTATAGTTTATCATATTGCTTCTCTGTTCCTATCTCTTCTGTATTGTTATATAATTTTCTATAAATGTTTAATTGAGTAGTTTTAAGTAGCTTAGCATATTACTTTCTCTGATCATATCTCTTCTATATATTAATATAAAGTTCTGAAAATGTTTATATGAGTAGTTTTAACTAACTCAGCATATTACTTTCTCTGATCCTATCCCTTGTACATTGTAATATGATTTCTCTAAATGTTTAATAATCGTCATGTATAATAACCAAAGTTGCAGATTGTTCAGATGCCAATCCAGGTATCTTGGCCATCCGTCCTACAAATGCCATCTCTAAACCTTCATTGTTTTCATGCACTTAGATACTATTCTACTTAAATGCGATGTATTAAATCAAAATACCCATAACCTAAAGTTGGTGTAATCATGACTTCATTTTGAATATTGATGTAAATGAAATTACAGATGAGATATCATCATTTATTATAATCCTCAGCTCATGCTTTGCTATCATGGACATTAAGATGTCACCTGAACGAATTTTATGAATAGTGAAAAAAAATTGATACAGAACGTTTCTTAAAAAAAAAAAAATTACACCCTTGTATATGAGTCACAAAAGAGCATTTGCTGAGCCAAAGAGTAACTGTTGCTCCATTTAGCCCCTGACTTTTTGTAGCTGATATACACTAAATTTTCGTATCTAAACAAGTATGATATATTTAAGGTATATTTACATAGTTAAAGCACTTTATTCTTTCTCTGTATGCA
Organism: Halocaridina rubra; assembly: GCA_037179515.1. Lineage (NCBI taxonomy): Eukaryota > Metazoa > Arthropoda > Malacostraca > Decapoda > Atyidae > Halocaridina > Halocaridina rubra. The sequence goes on from JAXCGZ010014421.1 coordinate 12,695, forward strand.
TTTTTTTTATGGTCTTTGTGTCACTACTAGTCCCCATTGGGTGTAGACACAGTCAGATTGAAGCTGGGACATAAGGCTGAATGCCCTTCCTACCTTCCTATCACCCTGCCGTAGGTCCAAACACAGGTCCGTCACCTCCCGAGTTATGCTGTCTATCACTAAGCTATGGCAGTCCCCTTCTCTATCTGTAATACTTTCTTGACATTTTTCTATTCGTCATGTTAAATGTTCATATATACCCGTATATACTCGTGTAATGTGCGACTTTTGTAGACCTTTTTTTGAAGCTAATTTTAGGGGAGTCGCATCATACATGAGGTATAAAAATAATGTAAGTACTGCTGGCCTAGGCTACGCCACTGACCAAACTATATATTCATTTACTCTAGTCAAAAAGTACATCAGTATTTAAAATAAACATGATTTTGATAATAGCAATGTTGTACTTGACTGTATCCTATAATAATGCATGTAATATTCACATGTTAGTATCGTATTATAAAACACAAACATAGCGAATATTTATAAGAAATTTTACCGATCGAGACTACCATCTAGGCCTGTGTTTTCCAAATCAGCTGATTGTGGTAAACTAGAGAACGCAAAGAGGATTTTCTTTTACTTGTTGAAAGAAAGAATTATTATGTGCTCTTTCATGCCCAGTAGTTTTGACTAAAATACTTTTCTTTCCCATTTTATTTACCGTCGACTTTGAAGGCATATCGAAGTTTAATAGAGTTTCATCCATGTTGCCAATGCACGATAATTTATAGTCATTAGCTTTGCTTCTTTCATTTCATAACATCTTATATTAATTCGTGTTATAATAAAAGCATGACATTGGGTATAATGTAAAGCAATAAATCAGTCCTATTCTGCTTGACATCATATGTACCATAAGTGCAGTAATTGTTTACGATAGTTGAAATGATATAAAACAGCTGTTAGCTTGTGTTTTTCCAAATCAGGTGATTGTGGTAAACTAGAGAACACAAAAAGGATTTTCTTTTACTTGTTGAAAGAAACAATTATTATGTGTTCTTTCATGCCCAGTAGTTTTGATTAAAATACTTTTCTTTCCCATTTTATTTACCGTCGACTTTGAAGGCATATCGAAGTTTAATAGAGTTTCATCCATGTTGCCAATGCACGATAATTTACAGTCATTAGCTTTGCTTCTTTGATTGCATAACATCTTATATTAATTTGTGTTATAATAAAAGCATGACATTGGGTATAATGTAAAAAAATAAATCACTCATACTCTACTTGACATCATATGTACTATAAGTACAGTAATTGTTTACGATCGTACGATAGTTGAAATTATATAAAACAGCTGTTAGCCAATTCCGTTGATAACAATAACAGCTGTTTCTCATTCGGTTTGTTTATAGCTGTATGCGCTTACTTCTATCATTCTCTTTTACTTTTTTTAACCTAAAGATGGGATAAGGAGCTGGGAGAAAATAGGTTAGTGTATAGTGATTTGGTCTCTCAAAAAATAAACTCGCATGATATACGAGATACATGATAAAATTAATTTTTATGGGTGAAAATTTGGTGGTCACACAATATGCGAGATCGCACGATAAACGAGTATATACGGTAAGTGAATACCAAATGTTATTAGAGAAGCATATTCAGTAGACATTAACTTGACTGATGCATAGATTTTCACTGTGTGCGGGGCAGATGGTGTAGTGCAGCAAACTACAGTATATTAATTTTTCCTTATATCTTATTCTTAATGAAACATTTGAGTCATTTTGAACATAGTAATCTTGAAATTATGACCTGACTCTGTTATGTCTAGTGTTAGTGCTACCTACACTGTGGACAATAGCCCGCACTGCTTGAGGTGTCTCTCTCCTCTAGGAATAATAGACATTGCACTGAACAGGCTAAAGAAGTAGAATGATTTTTTTTTCTGATCTATTTTTAGTAAAATAAATTATATTAGTTTTAGTAGGATAAGTGATTAGTAAAAATTCTTTAATGTAAGTTACACACAAATTAACATAGTGCTTGTGATTATTACAGCAGAATATTAGTATATTTCCCTTTTACTTTTACTTTTCTTTAATGGCAAGGGATAAGAATGCATGTCAGTATTACAGCGGAATATCTGTGTATATAACTTGCTTTTTACTTATTATTTTTCTTTTATTGGTAAGGGATAAATCTTGTATGAGTAACTTGTTTTGAAATAAAGATAGAGGCATTCATAGGCGGCTTTAATATTTTCAAGTACAAATGTTGTTAGCCAGTCATTTTGATACTAAAGTTAATACTAGCCTCTGCTTTATGCATGATACTTGTTCAATGTATTTGCACTGAATTTTCTTTCCCTCTATCACTCTGCATCCTTGAATATCCTCTGCCTCCCATAGTTCATATTCTCGTTTTCTCTTACACTGCAGTTTCTTCCTTCCTTTTGTGTGAGACTCCCCTTCATCATATTTTCTTCCTATACAAGGAGGTAAGGTTACGCTTTGACTAAGCCACTGTCCTTATAATGGAGAATGTGGCCTTTATATATATATATATATATATATATATATATATATATATATATATATATATATATATATATATATATATATATATATATATATATATATATATATATATACACAAACTACTAAGGAAACACTCTTCACTTGGAAACCTTCAACTTTTTGTCAGTGTGGCAACATGGCTTCAGAGAAGGTAGATCAGCAGTAACATACTTATTAGAATTTTATGATGAGGTAAGCCGAATCTTACAGGAAAGAGAGGGCTGGGCAGATTGCATATTCCTAGACTTCCAGAAAGCATTTGACACTGTTCCACATGGGAGACTTATTAGGAAGCTGCAAGCAATGGCTAGAATAGGTGGAAATGTCTTGGAATAGATAAAAACTTACTTAGAAGGAAGGCAACAGAGGGTTAGAGTATGACACTCAGTGTCTGGATGGAGAAGAGTTAGTAGTGGAGTTCCACAGGGTTCAGTTTTAGAGCCACTTTTGTTCCTTGTATATGTAAATGACCTACCAGAGTCTGTAAATTTATTCATGAATATGTTTGCAGATAATGCAAAGATTGTGAAGAAAGTAGGAAACGAGAACAATGGTAGAGAACTTAAGGAAGATCTAAATAGTTTGCATGAGTGGTCAGAAAAGTGGCTAATGAAATTCAATACTTCAAAATGTAAGGTAATGAGAATGGGTACAAGTGCAAGAAGGCCCAAGTATGACTACTCGGTGGCTGGAGTACAACTTCAAGAGACAGAAAATGAGAGAGATCTAGGAGTAAACATACTGGCAGATTTGTCTCCAGAAATACATATAAATGGCATAGTAAGGGCAGCATATGCCTTGTTATCAAATGTAAGGGTAGCCTTCAGGCACATGGACGAGGAAATGTTCAGAAATATTTATGTAACCTATGTGAGGCCAAAACTTGAATATGCAGCCCCCTTTTGGAATCCGCACATGAAAACACGTAGCTAAGCTGGAAAAAGTTCAAAGACATGCCACGAAGCTGGTGCCAGAAATACGCAATCTCAGTTATGATGAGAGGCTGAGGGAATTAGACTTACCATCACTCGAAGCTATAATATTGAGGGGGGATATGGTGACAGTCTTTAAATTCCTAAATGGTTATGATAGAGTGGATAGGGATCGATATTTTGATATGGCTGGCTCTAGAACTAGAGGTTATAGCTTGAAGCTTCGTAAGAAAACATCTTTGCAGGAAGTAAGGAAATACTTTTTCAGTGTAAGAGTAGTTGATAATTGGAATTCGCTAAGTGAGGGGGTAGTTAATGCTATCTCAATCCATAGTTTTAAGGACAGGTATGATAAGTATCACTAAGTAGAAAATAGAACCGATCAGGAGACGGGAAGATAGGAGCTTTGGGCTCTTTCCCGTAAACACAATTAGGTAATCACACACACGGTAGGCCCTTGTAGAACATCATATCGCCATTACGTCAATAATAAATTCATTTTTCGACCTAGACTGGGGCAGTAAATTCAAATCGCTCACGTTGAACAGTTTGTGAGTGCAGCAGACGAATACACAGCTAGCAGCACAGCTGTATTTGTATTTATCAGGTTAATGATGTTATTTATATTTTTGATATATTGAAGGATTATATTAAATTTAAGAAAAATTATACCATACACATATCTGTAAATACGATTTTATTTGAAATACACACGAATACACAGCTAGCAGCACAGTTGTATTCGTATATATCTAGTTAATGGCTTTATATCTTTATTTGTTTATATATATATATATATATATATATATATATATATATATATATATATATATATATATATATATATATATATATATATATATATATATATATATATATATATATATATATACATACAGTGTTCCCCCCCTTATCGCGGTAGTTTGGTTCCGGGACCCGGTGCGAACCAGGAAAACCGCGGAGTAGGATCAGCCTATATGTACATAGATATTTTAATTTATTTTTACGTTTACACTGTGTAAACCCTCCCTGTACTGTTAACATACCACCCTTTACTTCATAAATAACAGCATGCAACGTAAATTTATATGAAAGTGATAGATAAATTATGGTGACTTAAGTGGTAATTACATGACATCCTCATTTACAATTATTTTTACGTTTACGTACTGTATAAACCCTCCCTGCACTGTTAAAAAAAACACCCTTTACATTATAAATAACAGCAAGCAACGTAAATTTTTATGAAAGTGATAGGAAAGCTTACCGTGAATGTGATGATGACGTGACATACATAGGAATTTTACAATTATTTTTACGTTAACGTACTGTATAAACCCTCCCTGCACTGCTAAAAAAACACCCTTTACATTATAAATAACAGCAAGCAACGTAAATTTTTATGAAAGTGATAGGAAAACTTACTGTGAATTAGGTGATGATGACGTGACATACATTGGTATTTTACAATTATTTTTACGTTTACGTAAAATAGCGGCCGACATTCACAAACGTTTTTCCTTCTTTCAACATATCTAAGAGTTTCACTTTATCTACAATGGTTAACATTTTCCTTTGCCGCTTAGGCTGACTACCAGAAGCCTTAGAAGGTGAAGGACGTTTGGGAGGCATTGCAAAGGTTAAATTATGCGTGAAAACACAGTCACAAGCAAAACGTATTGATAAGCACAACAAGAACGGCACACATGTGAGTTAGACTGAGCGTGTGAGGCGGCACATTGGAAAATGGTGGGAAAAGCAAACTGCAATGAAAACGCCAATCAGACTCCATGATACAGAACATATTGAAAAACAATTCTGTGATTCGTCGTCTCCCGACCTTTCAGCCAATAGCACTCCATGAACTATCTCACGTAGGTGAGAGCTACTGGAAATATAAATATATATGGTAGCTCACGTAGCTATCGGACACTATTTTGCATGATGCAATACTGTGAGTTATACTGTACGTACTTATATCTAAATTTATGTTTTTTACTATTTTTTACTGTTTTATTATTCTTAGGCTAGGAAATACTTGTTTTATCAATAAAATAATGAACATTTTAATATTCACTAGGTCACGTAGGTGAGAGCCTTTGCGTTTTCCGAAACACTGATACCGGTATCGTATTTTACGTGGTGCAATACTGTTTACTATTTTTTACTGTTTTATTATTCTTAGGCTAAGAAATACATTTTTTTTATCAATAAAATCATGAGACTACTGGAAATATAAATATATATGCTAGCTCACGTAGCTATCGGACACTATTTCGCATGATGCAATACTGTGAGTTATACTGTACGTACGTATATCTAAATTTATGTTTTTTACTATTTTTTACTGTTTTATTATTCTTTGGCTAGGAAATACTTGTTTTATCAATAAAATAATGAACATTTTAATATTCACTAGGTCACGTAGGTGAGAGCCTTTGCGTTTTCCGAAACACTGATACCGGTATCGTATTTTACGTGGTGCAATACTGTTTACTATTTTTTACTGTTTTATTATTCTTGGGCTAAGAAATACATTTTTTTATCAATAAAATCATGAAACTACTGGAAATATAAATATATATGCTAGCTCACGTAGCTATCGGACACTATTTCGCATGGTGCAATACTGTGAGTTATACTGTACGTACGTATATCTAAATTTATGTTTATTACTAGTTTTTACTGTTTTATTATTCGTAGGCTGGGAAATAAATTTTTTTTATCAGTTAAATAATGAAATTTTTTTTTCAATAAAAAAAATTAAAATACTGAAAATTTAAATTTTTTCAATATTTTAATATTTTTGCATATACCCATAAAATAAAATAATAATTTATCCAAAAAAAAACCGTGATACCACGAACCAAGAAATGCGATATAGGGGGGGAACACTGTGTGCATATATATATATATATATATATATATATATATATATATATATATATATATATATATATATATATATATATATATATATACGCCTTGTTCCCTTTATGTGCGATTTTTGTATCCACGGAATTGGAATAATGCCCCCAAAAAATAATAGTAAAAAAATTCTAATTTCGCGAATAATTCCCGCCAAAAAAAAAAAAAAAAGAAAAAAAAAATTCCACTTCCGCGAGCACAAAGAGGATTATGATAAGAAAAGATCATCATCATCATCATTATATATATATATATATATATATATATATATATATATATATATATATATATATATATATATATATATATATATATATATATATATATATATATATATATATATATATATATATATATTGGCATTTATTATCCTACTAGGAATCCTGTTCCATGCATCAGCTACTCTACGGTATTACCAAACCAATTTTCACCAATTTCCCTTCTGAACCTAAATTTATCAAGCTTGAATCCATTACCCATTACGAGTTCTGGTTTGATCATGAATTTTTAAAACTTTATTACTATCACCCATGTTAATCCCTTTAAACCATTTGTACACCTCAGTCATATCCGCCCTAACTCTGCGCCTCTCTAGAGAATGTAGATTAAGTTTTTTTAATGTCATATGGCAGATTTAGGCATTGTTTAATTTTTTTTTTTTTTTCGTTATTTAGTCTTGCTTTGGTTATTTATAATTTTTATTTTATCTTTGTTTACATTTGCAGATAGAGGTTTGTTCTCCTGCATCCTCCTCCTCTTCTACCGCATAAGTTACTTGCTCACAGCCACCATGCATGTTCCAGTGTACTGTATGACTGTTGCCCACTGCATAATAGAGTACAGTACAGTAATGTATGTTAATTTCTAGCTGTAAAGTGAATATGAATATCTTTTGTATACTCTTAAAAATAGATACAGGGCTTTCTACTTTGCTATATAGTAATATAATATGTTTTTTACTTATCTCATATCTTTGGCATGGTGTGTCTATTTAAGGTTTGGAACGTATCTATGCCCTTCATCATTGTTTCCTATGAAAATGACTCATTTTTTCACGCGATTTTCCATTTACCCGACACTTCTGAGAACCTATCCAGGCATTATTCTGAGAACTAATATATATATATATATATATATATATATATATATATATATATATATATATATATATATATATATATATATATATTAAAGGATTATATTAAATTTAAAAAAATCTGCCAAACACATACCTGTAAATATGATTTTATTCGAACTGCATACGAATGCGCAGCTGTATTTGTATTTATCAAGTGAATGGCTTCCTTTATTTATTTGTTTATATATATGGTTATATTTAAGGATTATATTGAATTTAAAAAAAATACCAAACCCATAGCTGTAAACACGATATTATTTGAAATACACAAGAATACACAGCTAACAGCACAGTTATATTTGTATTTATCCAAGTAATGGCTTTATTTATTTATTTGTTTATATATTTGGTTATATTGAAATTAAGAAAAAAAAATACCAAATGCAGCCGTAAATATGATTTTATTTGAAATACACAAGAATACACAGCTAGTAGCACAGCTGCATTCGTATTTATCAAGTTAATGGCTTTGTTTATGTATTTGATTATATTGAAGAATTATACTGAATTTAAAAAAAGAATAACAAACACATAGGTGTAAATACAATTATTATTATTATTATTATTTTTTTTTTATTTATTTTTTTTTTTTTGACACCAGGACGGGCCATAAAAAATATTAAAATAAAGCAGCCCTCATCGGGCATGGGCACGAAGAATACATAAAGTAAAGAGAAACAGAGATGGAGAGTGTAATGACTTGTCAGATGTGAAGGGATAATAAAAGATGTGTAATGAATATCCAAGAATATTCAGTGTAACTGTAGGCATAGAAAAAGAACCGCAACTGAAGAAAGACTTAACATCGAACTGTCCAGGATAGACCTATTTAAGTTAAAAAAACCTTCAGCTGTAGTATCGCAACGGACGACTGGTGCCATGAGCCAACCTACTACATGTTAATTTCTAGAAATACACACGAATGCACAGCTTGCAGCACAGTTGTATTCGTATTTATCTAGTTAACAGCTTTATTTATGTATTTGTGTATATATTTGGTTATCTTGAAAGATTATAATGAATTTAACAAAAAATACCAAACACATAGCCTTAAATACGATTTTATTCTAAATACTTTGTTGAGCATCGTGTAAGAATACAGCGTCATATAGCATTAGAAGAAGAACCACCACTCAGTTTACTCTCGCCCGCCATATTGTTTCTCGTGTTCACCTATTGCTCGTGTTCGCTCGTTGTTGATGTTACTACGTCTCCCAAGCATAGTAGTGATAGTTGTGATGGCAGTGCTATGAAGAAAAGAAAAACCATCGCCATGAAAATTAAAGATGAAATAGGAAAATGCTTGGAAAAAGGAGTGAAAGTGAAGAGTTTGTGGCCAGTAGGGGGTTTAATTGTTTTAAGAGTCGTGCTACTTTGCATAATCTAAGGGTGCAAGGTGAAGCTGCTAGCTAGTGGTCATGAGAAAGCAGCAAAAGAGTTCCCCTATGTGCTGGCAGAAATAATTAGGGAGGGGAGTTACCATCCCTTGCATTGCCCCTTCCTGGGTGCAAGCCAATCACACAAGTAAAGGTAAGCAGTATTGTACTGAATACTGTACTGTTGTGTAATTTTACTATTTTTATATTTTAGAGTACACAAGTAAAGGTAAGCAATAATGTTAAGTTTAGTGTTACAAATTTATATCATAGATTAAGAACATAGATTATTCTTCTGTTTTAGATGATTTATTTTTAACATTGGTTGTGGGTCCTAGGTTCGAATTTAGGTCTTTTATAACTTATGTCGAAATCCGACTTAGGTTAGCTGTCAGGAATGGAACCCTAATGTTAAATTGATACCCCGTGAGGGGGTCCCCACTTTACGTCAGTATTCCTTTTCTGACATCTGACTTAAAGTGGATTTCAACTTTAGTTGGAACACACCTATAATTCCAACTTATGTCTGAGGAGACTTGAGAAGATGAGTATTGAGAGGCAAATGAACATACAGTACGTAATCTATAGAAATAATCTAAGTTCTCTTTGTAATATATAGTAAAACTACACTACATGTAGTGCATACTTTAAATAAAAATATTAAAGTACACTTAAGTAATACAAAACTGTACAGTCTTTCCTTTACTTGTGTGGTTGGCTCGCACACTGGAAAGGGTATTGCAAAGGATGGTAATCCCCCTCCCTAATTATTTCTGCTAACACACTGGGAAACTATTGCTTCTTTCTCATCACCACTAGCAAGTAGCTTCACCTTGCACCCTTTGGTTATGTATATTAGCACAACTCTTAAAACAGTTAAACCAACCCCTACTGGCCACAAACTCTTCACTTTCACTCCGTCTCCATGCGTATTACTATTTCAACTTTAATTTCCATGGTGATGCTTCTCTATTCTTCGTAGCACTGCCATCATAACTATCACCACCACGCTTAGGAGACTTAGTAATGTCAGTAACGAACGAGAAAACAGATGAAAACGAGTCACGATATGGCTGGTGAGAGTAACCTGAGGTGTGGTTGTTCAAATGCCGAGTGATGCCGGATTCGTACACGACGCTCAACAACTATTTTGAATAAAATCGTTTTTGCGTCTACGTGTTTAGTATTTTAATTTATAAATTCAATATAAACAAATAAATAAATCTGTGAAGATTTGTAGCTTGCGGATTGGTCAGGCACCGACTGATTCATGCCATCTACTTCCAGACTCAGGAACTCTCTTCCTCCTTCTGTCTTTCCTAATTCTTACAACATATCCTTCAAATAGCAGATCTAATGTCATCTCAGGGCCTAATCCTGCCATATATCTAGGTCCTTAGTACTTTGACTATTCTCTCAGTCTGTCCTTTTCTTTTGTGTATCATTGCCTCATCTCTGCCTTGTCCATGACCATTTTCTCTTCCTTTGTCTTAGTGTTTTCTCTGTTCCCGGCCTAGAATAATGAGGGCAGTTATTTGCCTGTCCCAGTGTCACACTCATAAAAAAAATACAAATACAGCTCTACTGCTAGCTTTGTATTCGTGTGTTTTCTAATAAAATTGTATTTACAGCTGTTTTTTTTTTTTTAATTCAATATAATCCTTCAATATAACCAAATATATAAGTAAATAAAGCCATTAACCTAATAAAATATGAATACAGCTGTGCTGCTAGGTGTGTATTTCAAATAAAATCGTATTTACAGCTATTTTTTTTTATTTTAATTCATATAATCCTTCAATATAATTAATATATAAATAACAAATAAATAAAGCCATTAACTTGATAATTATAAATACAGCTCTGCTTCTAGGT
>JAXCGZ010014422.1:0-23442 GCA_037179515.1 Halocaridina rubra
ATGGCTGGCTCTAGAACTAGATGTCATAGTTTGAAGCTTCGTAAGAAAACTTCTTTGCAGGATGTAAGGAAATACTTTTTCAGTGTAAGAGTAGTTGATAATTGGAATTGGCTAAGCGAGGAGGTAGTTAATGCTATCTCAATCCATAGTTTTAAGGACAGGTATGATAAGTATCACTAAGTCTAAAATGGAACCGATGAGGAGACGGGAAGATACAAGCTTTGGGCTCTTTCCCGTAAACACAATTAGGTAATCACAATTAGGTAATCACACACACACACACACACACACACACACACACACACACACACATATATATATATATATATATATATATATATATATATATATATATATATATATATATATATATATATATATATATATATATATATATATATATATATATATATATATATATATATATATATATATATATATATATATATATATATATATATATATATATATATATATTCAGTCATATACAAATATCCATTGTTTATTTCTACATATCATCTCATGGTGGTCATACAATAATCTCATTTATGGACTGAAAATATTAAAGTTTATCTTGCATAAAATTCATTTACGACTACAGTCAACTCCCACAAATTTATTTAGTATTAAATATAAGTTCATGAAATAATATTACAATGTGAGATGTGTATGACAGAAATCGTAGTTGTCAAACACCGATATATGTATTGATATTGTGATTCTTTATATGTAATTTCCTCAGATTTGAAATACTGACACCGGATTCGGTTTTACGTCACGAACTCCCTCTTCTACTAAGGGCTAGGACGGTTGCCTTCTTACGAAGGACTTGTTTGGGCAGATGTAATCGTTACCCTGAGTGTATGTGACACTGGTAGAGGTAAAGAAGTCTTTAAGACTTTTTCGTCAAAATGAGTAACTTGGGTTTTAGATTTCGCCCACCTCATTCCTAAGCTTTCGTGATAAGTCGCGGTCGTTATTGTAGTTATTGACCTTGGGTCAAAAAATGACTCCGTCTCTTTCCTACCTTTTGAAGGAATCGTGAAGCGGAATGAATAGAGCCCCAGTATTGTTTACTTCCTCATATGAGAGAGAGAGAGAGAGAGAGAGAGAGAGAGAGAGAGAGAGAGTCGCGCCACGATGATGTGCTTATTTGGTATATGCGGATCATATGACTCAGATTTTCACTCTTATCGCAAATAAACCCCAACTTTCGATAGTGGTGTGCTGTGAAGATTATTTATTATTTTATTAATTTATTGCGCCAAGGCGTCAGACATTACATGAGTTCATACAAATAATGTTTCAAATGGATACAAAACCAAGAATTGAACATAGTTTACAGGGAGGTGTACACATTGATAAAACATTGCTGCATACTAACACACAACTCACAGTATGGCAGCACAGAGTACATTATATGCAAAAGTAAAGTTCAGAGAAACGCAGAATGCACAAACAGAATTATACAGCAACATACAGAAAATATATGTATAATTCAATATAATTAATGGCCACCAAAGTGAGGATAACGAGCAAGAATAACATCAAGGTTGTCATCATTAAGTAAAAATGAGCAGATCTGTATTAAGTTCTGAAGATTAACAGAGTAAATAAAGAACTAAATAAGATTAAAAAAAAAAATTCAAATGATCGGTATATGGGATCGTGAAACAAGCATAGCAATTTATGTTTAGAAATTTGCTGTCGCTGTTTCAAGGTTACATATATGACCACTTATGAATATCAATTGGTTTGGGACTTTCAAAAGAATAATAATATCATATACTGCGCAAATGGAAAGCATATCTAATGTAGATCAAAGCTAGAGCATGATACGTCTCAAGAAAAATGCAAAACTTACTTCGTGACTTCTCTACAGGAGGGAAGATTTTATTAATCTTCCCTCTCATTCAAGTGTTCCATTATTTTACCTTCACCGTGATATAATTCTACTTTTTAGTTGTGATATATATATATATATATATATATATATATATATATATATATAATATATATATATATATATATATATATATATATATATATATATATATATATATATATATATATATATATTACTTCGCCGTAAATTATTTTCTGCAAAAGTTATTTTTTATGTGCATAACCTATTCCTACACTAACCAAATTGTTTCTTTAAGGATCCCTTGTGGAATAAATACTCAGACATGCAGAACAAGAGGTGTTTTTACTTTTATTAAGAAGACTTATCCTTTAAATAATCCAAGTTAGCCAAGTAAATATTTCACTAAGGTATTCTTCCGTTAAAGAAGTAAATAGTACTGCGGAGAGAGAGAGAGAGAGAGAGAGAGAGAGAGAGAGAGAGAGAGAGAGAGAGAGAGAGAGAGAGAGAATCGTGACTTCCTGAATTGTATAGGAAGTTTGATAAAGAATATCAAAGGCCACAAAACATGTATCGTCGTCACCTCTCCGAATGAAGTGACTTCAGTGAACTGCGGAAAATCACAGGTTATATATATATATATATATATATATATATATATATATATATATATATATATATATATATATATATATATATATATATATATATATTCAATGGCCGTAGTCCCTCGTGTAAGGACGTGGCCGAGTCAAAACACACATTTACAAGAATCCAATTCGTTAAAAATAAAGCATATTGGACAAAAAGCTTAGTATGGGACACGGTATGCGATGTTTTGGTGTGTGAAGCACTTACTGAAGGCATATGATAATAATTGATAAGGATATTAGCAATCTAGTCTATTAAAATCTAGAAACTCGTAAATTATGAATCTCAAGGCATGGACGTAGCCTGATCTACGAATGATGAAAAAACCGTGCTATAAAGTAAGCTGAAAACCCCCCCCTCTCTCTCTCTCTCTCTCTCTCTCTCTCTCTCTCTCTCTCTCTCTCTCTCTCTCTCTCTCTCTCTCTCATATCCACGGGTGAACCGGTTGAAACTCGATTTAAGTGTTACGCGAAGGTTTTGCAAAAATCATATTTATTCCTTACACGCCATACTGGAAGCCTTGTAAATTACAATTAGTGTTTTTGTTCATATTGTTCACAATATAATAATAATCCTGTTGCTATGATTATTCTGTACAGACATGATTAGAATTAAGAGGACAATTTTTTTTTTTTAGCATAGTTATGAATATCTATCCGTCTATCCCTTTATTTTTTCCTACGTACTTGTTTTTTCTATTCTAGTTGATGCAGCTGATATACTGGTGAAGACACACATAAAATATTTTCCTATTGTACCAAACCTTCCATTTTGTTGGGACATTTCATTAATTCTTTATTTATTTATTTATTTATTTATTTATTTATTTATTAACCATTATGGCTATCCTCATTGAAAAGGTTCATGAAACAGGCCTTATAAACCTTTGGAATAAAGAAGCATCTAGGTCTTGGGAGCTTTCACTAACGCACAGATAGTTTGGGTTACCTTGATGGAACTTCCTTTGAACGAAACCTGAAGTTGTTGTCAAAACCTCCCTCTTGATATACATGAAAGAAGGTAAAATTATAATATATTAGCAATATCGTGCGTACAGCATACAAAATGTTCAGTGGTCCTTCTTGGTCCTAAACGATGTAAGCATAAAGTCTTTAATATTAGGGGAGGGCAAAAGCAAATAGCAAAGATTATTTCCCGTGTAGCACACACCGACAGTAGGAAAAATTTAAAGAAGAGAGTGCTACATGCATGGGAATGTAAATTATTTTCCAACTTTATTCTTTATTGTCTTCCAGATATAGTTATCTGATTGGCTTGTTCGTATGTCTCTCAAACTTGGAGACAGTGAAGCTATTTGTGTTGTTGACCTCATCTGGGTAAATGAGTACCGTGAAGCCATAGAAGCTGGAGCTACTGCATTACCCGCAAGTAGATAACCAACTAACTGGGCCGTACTGCCGTAGTGAATGCTGGGTTAGTGGCAATAGGAAAAAGGGATGTGACGATATCCATAAGACCTTTTTCTTCTGTACCCCTGAAAACCTCTCTCAGGAAAGCACAATTTTTTCTTTGATGTTCTCCCTTTAGGGTGAGTGGACCTTCCCTTGTGGCCCGCAGGTGGGGTAAGATTTTTGTTGATTGTAGGTGGTATTCGCTCTTGAGGGCAAATGGGCTTTCCTATTTGGCGCGGAGGTGGGGTGAAATCTGGTTATTGTTGGTGGTATTCACTCTTGAGGGCGATCGGACTTTCCTATTTTGACCCGTAGGTGAGGTTGTGCAAAACGGTAAAGATAATGGAAAACATAAGTGTTCAGTTGAGGATTATTAGCTTACATCAAACAATTTTAATGAATTCCTGTTTTGGTGGTGAGAGAGATTTATTACATGGTTATCTTGGTGGAGGGTATTGACTGATGATATTTAGTAGACTGTTCATGTAGTTGTTTGTTGCTAGTCTGATTATGGAGCTAGCAATATGAAGGGCATTTGGATCTTTGCTGGATGCTGCTGGGGCACTAGTTTTCCGTCGAATTTCTGAAAAGGAATCACATTCAAGGATGTAGTGGAGCAGTGGATGTGGTGAGGCTACCTAGAAAAAGGTGCATTCCCTGATGATATCATCCACTATTCGCCAGGTGCACTTGTACCTGAGTCTCAGACTGTACACATTGACCGCCGTGCTTCGTCGAAGGTTCTTAGGCAAGGTGTTTCGCTGAAGATCAGTGGTGGCTTTGTACCACCAGGTGGAGGGGGAGCCAATGTCTGTGCACAGGTTGTGTTTAGTTATTAAGGTGTTAAGGAGTGACTTGGTGGCTTTGTTTTTTATCTGTTGAATCCCAGGAGGCAGAGATATTTGGATTTCTGCTCTAAGAGTGGCTTGTTTGGCGGCTTGATCGGCTTCCTCATTTCCCTTGATGCCGACGTGGCTGGGAATCCAGGCAAGAGTGATGGCTTTTCCAAGGCTGGTTGTCCTGTGGTAGTGGCTGAGGATAGTGGTGATGATATGTACATTGTCTCTGAAGAGTGGCTTCTTGATAGCCTGTAAGGCGCCTTTAGAGTCAGGGAGAATTTGGGCATGGTCAGCTCCTTGCTGGATGAAGAAGTCGAAGGCATTGGCTATGGCAACAAGCTCAGTCTGGAGCGATGAGCAGGAGTTTGACAGTCTCCAGGAGATTACGTGGTTTCCAGTGGTGAAGGCGGCGGCTGAGGCTCCAGTTTCTTGATTTATTGAACCGTCAGTGTAGTAGACTTGAGAGTTCGGCCTGCTCCAGGTCTGAATTTTGTCTTTGTATATGTTTTTAAGGACAAGCGGTTTTACCAAGCTTTTGGGGTTGTCAGGGAGCTCGATCTTTATGTCGAGTGGTTGGTCATTCCATGGGGGTGGGCATCTGTATTCAGTAAGCAGAGTGTCCTGTATCTTGGCTAGGATGCTCTCCCTGACTGACAGTGCTTGCAGGCTAGTGCAGACCTTGGCTGCCCAGCTTGTAGGATGGTGGTTGGGGTGGCGATTGAGGGCTAGATGGAGATTTGTGCCAGTGAGGCATTTATGTTGGGCAGTGGTGGTTTTGGCCACAAAGAGGGTCAGTCTTTGCTGAGCACTGAGTTTGAGTGGCATGAGCCCCGATTCTATCTGGATGTTTTCTCTCTTGGTCCACATGGGGGCTCCTAGCATGGTACGCATGGCGTTGTTTTGAATTACTTCTGTCTTGTCCCACTATTGGTCTTTTAGTAGCCAGAGTGTGGGACAAGCATAGTCTATGAGGCTGCGCATGGCTTGTACATAGAATCTTCTGAGGACATTAAATGATTCACCATTGTAGAGGCCCAACATCCGACGAAGGACAGCAAAGCACAAACATCTTCGCAGAATCATACAGGTGGTGACGAAGAAACTGATAAAATGTAAATCGTCAGTTGGTTCGTCGGTACTGCTTGCGAAGAGGGATGAAGACTTTTCACGTCATTACAAAGCTATGAAATCCTGTGTAACTGCCGAGAATCGCCTTTGGGTTTGTGACTTTTTATCTCAAAAGGGGAAAAACGTGGGACACAGCACACTGATTCTCAGGTAACCCCAATTATATACTTTTGCCCAACTGCTGCCCTTTTCAATAGGCGGTTGCACTCACAAGAACATTTAGGTAATTACAGTTAAGTAATTACACACACACACAAAGCAGATGCTTACACGTACAGATAAGAAATATCTAAGACATTGAATACTCTCCTAGAATCACAGATATAACATGTAAAATAACACTATAAAACCCCATACGTAACAGAAACTATAAACTCTATATGCTTTCCTGTAGATGTGTATGTCCAATTAGAGACTGTGTACCAATTAATTGTTGACGTGTATTATTATTATTATTATTATTATTATTATTATTATTATTATTATTATTATTATTATTATTATTATTATTATTAATGTTGTTGTTATTGTTGTGTGAAAAGCTTCCCGAATTGCAATTGAGCCTAGAATTTTTTTTTCTAAAAGAGCAACTTAACTCATTTATTATTAATTGCAGTATTTTTTTCCCTATCCATCTGTATACCAAGGTGGTAATCCCCTTTACGGGGTAGGTGAGTGAATCTAAGTGCGACTTGACTCCTCGTGGAAGGAAAAGATGAAAGAATGGAATCCTAGTTCCTTCGCTTCGCCCCATGTAGAGTGGACTCTTACGACACCGAGGAACACAGTCGGTATTCCTGTCCCTTTCCCAAGGAGAAAGTTACATGAAAATGCAAATAAGAATATAAGCCCATGAACGATGGGAGACAGATGGCGCTCAATCTTTCACATGAATAGAGCAATCCATCGCCATAAAAATAAAGAATATGCAGAAAACCCTCCATTGCATAAGTAATAATTAGTTATACTCCTTTTTATAGCATAAAGGTTTAGTAAATGTTCAACAGTATTGGGAATAAACAGTAACTATGCAAGGGAGTAATTAGAAATACCTGTGACTATGAAGTACGTCAGACAATATGAGAAGAATTTGACTGAACTTGGCCGATACAAGGATGTACCTCGTGTGTTTCCTCCACCGGTTAAGACAAAATACGCATTTTGTTTACGTGTCAGTATAATGTCTGTTTAGAAGGAACATTACATGTCGCGTCAAGTGGTTCGAAGGATAGGTAACAGAGCTACTGGAAGGCTGGGAGTTGCATATTGACCTCTATTATTCTTTTAATAAAGTTCGAGGAAAACTGGTAAGAAGTTTCGTAAATTGCATTTACCTAGTTGTGCTCACGGGACGGAGCCCCATGCTTGTAAGTTCCCGGCTCGTGTGTGTTTTTTACTTCTTTTTTTAGCTCATTAACTCTAATCACACCATTCCTTGAAACTCGGAATGCATTTAGCAGAGTAAATGCATATGACTGATTAATATGTAGATCGTACTTTTTGTAGGTTGCTGATTTCGTTTTTGTGCTACATTGGGAACGAATATTCTCTCTCTCTCTCTCTCTCTCTCTCTCTCTCCTCTCTCTCTCTCTCTCTCTCTCTCTCTCTCTCTCTCTCTCTCTGAAGAGCGAGCGACCTCCTCATCTCGAAGACATTTGGTTGACTGTTCAGAGTAGGAAATTCCCTTCATTCATCCTGGGATGTGTATATAGACACCCTCATGCACTCAACGACACCTTTGATTACATCTCCGAGGTATTTCGGTCGGTCTGTTTGAGGAGCAAACCTCTCATTATTATAGGCGACTTCAATGATAATCTCCTTCTTCCTAATAATAAAATGGGGAAATTAATTCAATCCCTCCACTTAAATCAGCTTGTGAATAAAGCAACCCGTATCACCGCTAATTCCTCCAGCCTAATTGATCTTATAATTACCAATACACCTAGTTTTATAGTTCACCACGATGTCTTACCTTGTCATGTAGGAGACCACGAGCTTCTAATAGCTACAGTTAATGTCAGGAAGGAAAAGAGACCGCCAATTGTTAAAACTTTCCGATCTCTTGAGAATTATTCTCAAAATTGTTTCTGCGACACTCTTCTTAATGAATACAGCATTTTAAATTCAATACTAACTACAGATTGTGTAAATTATCAAGTTTCTACTTTTACTGATGTTTTTACGAGATGTTTAAATGAATGTGCCCCTCTTACAACCAAAGTCATGACACGCCCTCCTGCCCCGTGGATTGACTCTCAGTTAAAAGAGCAAATGAAAAGGAGAGATGACCTCCTAAGGCAATTTAAATCTGATAGACAAACCTCCGAGATGGAAAGAGCCTATAGAAGAGAAAGAAACCTTACTAAAACAATGTTGTCCGAAAAGAAGAAAAATCATTTCAGGGAAGAATTTTCCAAGTATAGGGGAAATATCAAAGGAACTTGGAATGTTATAAAAAGAATAATTCCTGCAAATAAGGAAATCTTAGAAAATTCTGACCTTCTCAGTGATAATGTGGAAAAGCGAGTGAATGATTTTAATAAGTATTTTGCTGAAATAGGTAAGTCCACATATGAAAAGTCCCAAGATAATAATGACTTGATTATTAATCAACCAACTAATTGCCAGCCTCCAGCTGAAAGAAATATTATCAATAATTTTAGACCGCACCCAATCGATTTAGTCACACTTATTCTTATCATAAAGAACCTCAAACCAACAAACTCTTGTGGTTCCGATGGGATACAACTTCGCTTCCTAATTGACTCATTGCCAGTTACAGTATTTTTCATTTTAGTCATTGTTAATACATCCATTGTTACAGGCATTTATCCTAACCTCTGGAAGCATCCCTATATCATCCCCGTTTTTAAGAGTGGAGATACTAATAATGTTGAAAATTATAGGCCAATCTCTCTTCTCAGCATTCTGTCTAAAATACTTGAGAAGGTAGTTGCCACCCAGTTAATAAATTTCCTTGAATCAAATTGTCTATTATGTGAAAAACAACACGGTTTTCGGCCTAAACTTTCGACCGAGACGGCCCTACTTAAAATTACTGATAAAATTTATAGTAATATTGAAAATAAGAAAATATCACTTTTATTATTGTTAGATTTGTCTAAAGCATTTGACAGTGTACACCATCAAATTCTAATGAGAAAACTTTCCAAAGTTCATGTTGACTCATTTTGGTTCGAAAATTATCTGAAAGATCGAATTCAATCAGTTCGAGTGGGCTCGACTCTCTCTTCTTCTTTAGATATCAGTTTTGGCGTTCCTCAGGGTTCAATTTTGGGTCCTCTGCTTTTCCTAATATATGTTAATGATTTACCTCAATTTATAAGAGATTGCCTACTTGTTATGTATGCTGATGACACCCAGATTATGCTTACTGGTGACATTGATAGAATTCCTGAAATCTTAAAAAGGGCTGAAGATATATTAAACTGTGCCAAAAGTTATTTTAACAGTAATGGTCTTTTACTGAACGAAAATAAAACTAAATTCGTTATTTTTGGAACAAATCAATACCTGTCCCGCATTCCTGAGAACATCAGTATAAATTTCAACAATGTTTCACTCTTCCCATCTAATAAGGTTAAAAATCTAGGAGTTATTATGGACAGTACCATGACATTTAATTTTTATATCGATGAACTACATAAAAAAGTGAACGGGACCCTTATTTACTTGAACAGAGTCTATGAAAGATTCGAGCCTGATTGTAGGGTAATTGTAGTACAAACATTGATTTTAAGTATTCTCAACTACTGTCTGAGTGTTTGGGGTTCCACGACTAAGACCCAGATGTTACGAGTGAAAAGGCTCCAGAATTTTGCTGCAAGAGTTGCCATAGGGGGGGGGGGTGCATAAATATGATCACGTGACTCCCCTCTTTGAGAGATTGGGTTGGCTAAGGATGGACATGAAGTTCATATATAATATCTGTCTTTTAGTTTTTAAAATAAATCATGGAATATTACCGGAATGGCTCTTCTCATTGCCAACAGTTAATCAAGTGCGTATCAATAACGTCAACACCAGATATCAGAATTCTTTTTACGTGCCCAGAACTTCCACTGATATTGGGGCAAGAGCCTTAAATGTAATGGGCCCGAGACTTTGGAACTATTTACCCGCAAACTTAAGAAGCTGCCAAACATTACCCTCACTTAAATCTCATCTTCTAAATCACCTACTTAATAAGTGATTTTAGTCTCATTATTATCCTCCCATTGGGTAGACGAAGTGTATGTATGCTTATTTTAATGTGTAAATATTTTGATTTTGTGCTTTGCAAATTTCATTTGTTTTATTTTGACATTTTACATTGTAATTTGTAATTAGATTAATTATCATGTAATAGCCATTTTTGATGGAATAAAGTTTTTGACTTTGACTTTGACTTTGACTCTCTCTCTCTCTCTCTCTCTCTCTCTCTCTCTCTCTCTCTCTCTCTCTCTCTCTCTCTCTCTCTCTCTCTCTCTCTCATATATACCCATTTTAGCACTACCTATGTGACTACATTAAAAAATGAATAATTGAATTAATAATAATAATAATAATAATAATAATAATAATAATAATAATAATAATAATAATAATAATAATAATAATAATAATAATATAGTTAAGTGATTTTCAAGTAAACATGTTACAGAATTTTCTTTATCGATAATCCGGCTATTGCTAATGACCTATAGGCGAGTTATCGATCAACTCCAGCTCATCTCCTCTCCCTTGCTACCTTACTTGGCCCCACCGATTCTACTCAGCTACAATTTTTTTTTTTTATTCTTAATTTATAGTCTTATTGACCTCTTCACTTGTTTCATTGCCTTTTTATTTTTCCCTATCCTTACAACCATTTTTTTTTCTTTTTATGATTGTGACACCAGGACGGGCCAAAAACAAATTATAAAATAAAACAGCCCTCATCGGGCCTGGGCACGAAGAATACATAAAGTAAAGAGAAACAGAGATGGAGAGTGTAATGACTTGTCAGATGTGAAGGGATAATAAAAGATGTGTGATGAATATCCAAGAATATTCAGTGTAGCTGTAGGCATAGAAAAAGATGTTTATGTATATCTTAATTTTTCAATTAGAGTAGGCTTATTTGTACTTTTGCCTAATTTCCAGTTTACCATTGAATTAAGTCTCCTATCATTATGGCTTTGATTATAATGGTTTCCTTAATTATGAATCTATTTGTCAATATCGTTCATCAGTCTATGAATAAATCATGCATGGAGTGGCTCTGTGCGTCATTGGATCACGTGAGCATTTTAAGTATGGACTGGCGTGGTATCTACGATAAGGCTGTATCATTATTATTATTATTATTATTATTATTATTATTATTATTATTATTATTATTATTATTATTCATTTTGGGGACCAGCTATGCCGGTAGTAAAGCACATAAGTCGGGAAGTGATGAGCCTGATAACGCGGCTCGATCACTCCCGTGGGAGCGTTAGGAGGGCATCCAAAGATAATCCCCAAATTTCAATCAGGTCTGTGTCCAGCTCCATTGATGGGGACAAATTGTGACATAAAAAAGGATAATTAATTATTAGTAGAAGTATTACTGCAGATGCTGAGACTGTTCCCACACACACACACACTATATATATATATATATATATATATATATATATATATATATATATATATATATATATATATATATATATATATATATATCTTTAATGGGCTTTTCCTACCATATATATATATATATATATATATATATATATATATATATATATATATATATATATATATATATATATATATATATATATATATATATATATATATATATATATATATATATATATATATATATATATATATATATATATATATATATAATATATATATATATATATATATATATATATATATATATATATATATATATTATTTTATTTTTTTTTTTTTTTAAGAGTGTGACACCGGGACAGGCAGAAACTGCCCTCATCAACAAAGGCCCGTGCACGAGAAAATACCAAGACGAAAGAAAAGAAAAAGGTTAAGGGCAAGGCAGAGATGAGGTAATGTCACACAAAGGAAAACGACAGACAGAAAAAAACAGTCAAAGTAAAGAGGACCCAGAGATATGGAGGACTAGGCTCTGAGATGACGATAGATCTGCTTTTTGAAGGATGAAAGGTCATAAGAATTAGGAAAGACAGAAGGAGGAAGAGAGTTCCAGAGTCTGGAGGTAGATGGGAAGAAGCAGTTGCTGCACCGACCAATCCGCGAGCTACAAATCTCCACACAGTACCTGTGATATGAGGCCGCTTGGCGAGTGTTACGCGGCCTCGGCAGTGGAGGAGGGATGCAACTCGCCAACTCATCAGAGCAGTGATGGAAGTAGTAGCGATAGAAAATTGAAAGGGAAGATACCTTACGGCGAAGAGAGAGAGAATCCAGGTTAGAAGTAAGAGAAGGATCATTAATGAGTCTGACTGCCTTAGATTCAACCCTATCAAGAAGATAAGTAAAGGAAGAAGCACCCCAGATGTGTGAGCAGTATTCTAAGCAGGGGCGGATAAGACCTTTGTAAATTTTAAGTAACTGCAATGAGGAAAAGTAATAACGAAAACGAAACAAAACCCCCAATTTTTTGGATGAAGATTTAGAAATTTGGATTATGTGATTCCTCCAAGACAAGTTAGAGGCTATATATATATATATATATATATATATATATATATATATATATATATATATATATATATATATATATATATATATATATATATATATATATATATATATAAATATATATATATATATATATATATATATATATATATATATATATATATATATATATATATATATATATATATATATATATACTATATATATATATATATATATATATATATATATATATATATATATATATATATATATATATATATATATATATGTTTAATTGGCTTCTCATACCATATATATATATATATATATATATATATATATATATATATATATATTATATATATATATATATATATATATATATATATATATATATATATATATATATATATTTATATATATATATATATATATATATATATATATATATATGTGTGTGTGTGTGTGTGTGTGTGTGTGTGTGTGTGTGTGTGTGTGTGTGTGTGTGTGTGTGTGAGTGATTACCTAATTGTGTTTACGGGAAAGAACCCAAAGCTCGTATCTTCCCGTCTCCTCATCGGTTCCATTTTATACTTAGTGATACTTATCATACCTGTCCTTAAAACTATGGATTGAGATAGCATTAACTACCTCCTCGCTCAGCAAATTCCAATTATCAACTACTCTTACACTGAAAAAGTATTTCCTTACATCCTGCAAAGAAGTTTTCTTACGAAGCTTCAAACTATGACCTCTAGTTCTAGGGCCAGCCATATCAAAACATCGATCCCTATCCACTCTATCATAACCATGAAGGAATTTAAAGACTGTCACCATATCCCCCCTCAATCTTCTAGCTTCGAGTGATGGTAAGTCTAATTCCCTCAGCCTCTCATCATAACTGAGATTGCGTATTTCTGGCACCAGTTTCGTGGCATGTCTTTGAACTTTTTCAAGCTTAGCTATGTGCTTTTTCAAGTGTGGATTCCAAAAGGGGGCTGCATATTCGAGTTTTGGCCTCACATAGGTTACATAAATATTTCTGAACATTTCCTTGTCCATGTGCCTGAAGGCTACCCTTACATTTGATAAGAATGCATATGCTGCCCTTACTATGCCATTTATATGTATTTCTGGAGACAAATCTGCCAGTATTTTTACTACTAGATCTCTCTCATTTTCTGTCTCTTGAAGTTGTACTCCAGCCACCGAATAGTCAAGCTTGGGCCTTCTTGCACTTGTATCCATTCTCATGTGTGTGTACTTACCTAATTGTGATTACCTAATTGTGTTTACGGGAAAGAGCCCAAAGCTCGTATCTTCCCGTCTCCTCATCGGTTCCATTTTATACTTAGTGATACTTATCATACCTGTCCTTATAACTATGGATTGAGATAGCATTAACTACCTCCTCGCTCAGCAAATTCCAATTATCAACTACTCTTACACTGAAAAAGTATTTCCTTACATCCTGCAAAGAAGTTTTCTTACGAAGCTTCAAACTATGACCTCTAGTTCTAGGGCCAGCCATATCAAAACATCGATCCCTATCCACTCTATCATAACCATGAAGGAATTTAAAGACTGTCACCATATCCCCCCTCAATCTTCTAGCTTCGAGTGATGGTAAGTCTAATTCCCTCAGCCTCTCATCATAACTGAGATTGCGTATTTCTGGCACCAGTTTCGTGGCATGTCTTTGAACTTTTTCAAGCTTAGCTATGTGCTTTTTCAAGTGTGGATTCCAAAAGGGGGCTGCATATTCGAGTTTTGGCCTCACATAGGTTACATAAATATTTCTGAACATTTCCTTGTCCATGTGCCTGAAGGCTACCCTTACATTTGATAAGAATGCATATGCTGCCCTTACTATGCCATTTATATGTATTTCTGGAGACAAATCTGCCAGTATTTTTACTACTAGATCTCTCTCATTTTCTGTCTCTTGAAGTTGTACTCCAGCCACCGAATAGTCAAGCTTGGGCCTTCTTGCACTTGTATCCATTCTCATGTGTGTGTACTTACCTAATTGTGATTACCTAATTGTGTTTACGGGAAAGAGCCCAAAGCTCGTATCTTCCCGTCTCCTCATCGGTTCCATTTTATACTTAGTGATACTTATCATACCTGTCCTTATAACTATGGATTGAGATAGCATTAACTACCTCCTCGCTCAGCAAATTCCAATTATCAACTACTCTTACACTGAAAAAGTATTTCCTTACATCCTGCAAAGAAGTTTTCTTACGAAGCTTCAAACTATGACCTCTAGTTCTAGGGCCAGCCATATCAAAACATCGATCCCTATCCACTCTATCATAACCATGAAGGAATTTAAAGACTGTCACCATATCCCCCCTCAATCTTCTAGCTTCGAGTGATGGTAAGTCTAATTCCCTCAGCCTCTCATCATAACTGAGATTGCGTATTTCTGGCACCAGTTTCGTGGCATGTCTTTGAACTTTTTCAAGCTTAGCTATGTGCTTTTTCAAGTGTGGATTCCAAAAGGGGGCTGCATATTCGAGTTTTGGCCTCACATAGGTTACATAAATATTTCTGAACATTTCCTTGTCCATGTGCCTGAATGCTGCCCTTACATTTGATAAGAATGCATATGCTGCCCTTACTATGCCATTTATATGTATTTCTGGAGACAAATCTGCCAGTATGTTTACTCCTATATCTCTCTCATTTTCTGTCTCTTGAAGTTGTACTCCAGCCACCGAATAGTCAAGCTTGGGCCTTCTTGCACTTGTATCCATTCTCATGTGTGTGTACTTACCTAATTGTGATTACCTAATTGTGTTTACGGGAAAGAGCCCAAAGCTCGTATCTTCCCGTCTCCTCATCGGTTCCATTTTAGACTTAGTGATACTTATCATACCTGTCCTTAAAACTATGGATTGAGATAGCATTAACTACCTCCTCGCTTAGCCAATTCCAATTATCAACTACTCTTACACTGAAAAAGTATTTCCTTACATCCTGCGAAGAAGTTTTCTTACGAACCTTCAAACTATGACCTCTAGTTCTAGAGCCAGCCATATCAAAATATCGATCCCTATCCACTCTATCCTAACCATGAAGGAATTTAAAGACTGTCACCATATCCCCCCTCACTCTTCTAGCTTCGAGTGATGGTAAGTCTAATTCCCTCAGCCTCTCATCATAACTGAGATTGCGTATTTCTGGCACCAGTTTCGTGGCATGTCTTTGAACTTTTTCAAGCTTAGCTATGTGCTTTTTCAAGTGCGGATTCCAAAAGGGGGCTGCATATTCGAGTTTTGGCCTCACATAGGTTACATAAATATTTCTGAACATTTCCTTGTCCATGTGCCTGAAGGCTACCCTTACATTTGATAAGAATGCATATGCTGCCCTTACTATGCCATTTATATGTATTTCTGGAGACAAACCTGCCAGTATGTTTACTCCTAGATCTCTCTCATTTTCTGTCTCTTGAAGTTGTACTCCAGCCACCGAGTAGTCAAGCTTGGGCCTTCTTGCACTTGTACCCATTCTCATTACCTTACATTTTGAAGTATTGAATTTCATTGGCCACTTTTCTGACCACTCATGCAGATTATTTAGATCCTCCTGAAGTTCTCTACCATTGTTCTCGTTTTTTACTTTCTTCACAATCTTTGCATCATCTGCAAACATATTCATGAATGAATTTACACACTCTGGTAGGTCATTTACATATACAAGGAACAAAAGTGGCCCTAAAACTGAACCCTGTGGAACTCCACTACTAACTCTTCTCCATTCAGACACTGAGTGTCTTACTCTAACCCTCTGTTCCCTTCCTTCTAAGTAAGTTTTTATCCATTCCAAAACATTTCCACCTATTCTAGCCATTGATTGCAGCTTCCTAATAAGTCTCCCATGTGGAACAGTGTCAAATGCTTTCTGGAAGTCTAGGAATATGCAATCTGCCCAGCCCTCTCTTTCCTGTAAGATTTGGCTTACCTCATCATAAAATTCTAATAAGTTTGTTACTGTTGATCTACCTTCTCTGAAGCCATGTTGCCTCACTGACAAAAAGTTGAAGGATTCCAAGTGAAGAGAGATATGTTTCCTTAGTAGTTTCTCCATAACTTTGCAAACTATGCTGGTCAAGGAAACTGGTCTATAGTTCAGAGCCGTATCCCTCCTTCCCTTTTTGAAGATAGGTATCACATTTGCTTGTTTCCAGCATCTTGGAATCTCCCCCGACTCCAGTGACTCCTTAAATATGATACTTAGTGCCACTGATATTGTGTTTGCGCATTTTTTAAGCGCATGAGGGGATATGTCATCAGGACCTGTAGCTTTATGAACATCTAAATCCATCAGCGCTTTGCATACCTCTGTGGCTGTAAGGTTGATGTTCTCTAATACCGGCCCTTGAGCTTCTATCACTGCAATCTGAGGGGGTGGGGTATTTTCTACTGTAAATACTGACTGAAACTCCTTGTTCAATTCTTTGCAGATCTCTTCATCCGTCTCAGTGATGCTTCCATCCGCTCTCTTTAGCCTTAAAACCTGTTCTTTTACCTTCAGTTTTCCTCTGATAAAGCTGTGGAAAAGCTTGGGATTTTCTTTAGCCTTCCTGGTGATGTCCCTCTCATAGTCTTTCTCTGCCTCTGTCCTTTTACTTAGGTAGTCATTTCTTGCTCTTTTGTAGGTTTGCCAGGCATTTATGTTTTTTCTCCTCCTATACCTTTTCCAGCATTTGTCTCTCCACTCCTTAGCTCTTTTACACCCATTATCGAACCATTTCTCTCTGGCATGAATTACACCTACTTTGGAAACAGGTATGCAGTAATCTACTATCTTCCCATATTTCTCACAAAAGATGTCATACATTTCTTGTACAGATTTGTCGTAAAATAAGGTTCTCCAGTCAATAACTGCAAAAAGCTCATTCATTTTGATGTAATCTCCTTTCGGATAGTTCCTCCTCATGTCCTCAGTGCCTCTACTCTCAGGAAGAATATCTTCAATGATATACTCCATCAACAACATACAGTGGTCACTCTTTCCAATTGGTGGTTCATACTCAATATTTTCAATATCCAACACATTATCTGTGAACACTAGATCAAGTAGTGATGGCTCATCCCCACCCCTGGCCCTTGTTGGTTCCATTACAAGTTGGTGTAGGAAATTCCCTTGTACGCAATCTAGGAATCTTGCCCCGAATGAGTCCTCACCACTGTGTGGGTCAAGATTTATCCAATCTATCTCTTTATGATTAAAGTCTCCCATAATCAAAATCCTACATTTTTTTTCCCGTGCCATGTTAACAACTGAGTTTATGACTTCAATAGTACCTATATGACTTTCCTCATAAACTTCAAGCCTATTTTGGTTCCTTGGTGGGTTGTATACAACAGTTATTATAATGCTCTCTGACCCAGTATTTATGCGAGCAACAAGAAATTGTGTGTGTGTGTGTGTGTAATTACCTAATTTTGCGTACGGGAAAGAGCCCCAAGCTCGTATCTTCCCATCTCCTGATCGGTTCCATTTTGTACTTGGTGATACTTATCGTACCTGTCCTTAAAACTATGGATTGAGTTAGCATTAATTACCTCCTCGCTTACCGAATTCCAATTATCAACTACTCTTCCACTAAAAAAGTACTTCCTTACATCCTGCAAAGAAGTTTTCTTACGAAGCTTCAAACTATGACCTCTAGTTCTAGAGCCAGCCATATCAAAATATCGATCCCTATCCACTCTATCATAACCATGAAGGAAGTTAAAGACTGTCACCATATCCCCCTCAAGCTTCTAGCTTCGAGTGATGTGTGTGTGTGCGTGCACACACACACACATCACTCGGAATTTTGCTGTGATTCTATAATTTGCGACGCGTGTTTGAGGTTCTTGTGGTTTTAAAACTTTTCGTGGATATATATATATATATATATATATATATATATATATATATATATATATATATATATATATATATATATATATATATTATATATATATATATATAAACAATATGTGCGTAATTACCTAATTGTGGCAAGAAGAAAGAGTTTCATGCTCGTAACTCCCCGTCTCTTGATGGGTTCCATATTTATACTCCATGATACTAATCATATTAGTCCTTAAAAGTATGAAGGTATGTATGTATGGATGTAGGTAATTATTTTACTTTTGTACATCGCTCAAACCGTAAAGCAGTGATTCATCCGTCACCTACGTCATCAATGACGTCATCAGAGGCGTGCAGCAAGGGCAATATCGTGACAGATAGCAGGTAGCAGGATTTACTAAGGCCTTGTAATGAAATTCTTAAAGTTCTGGGAATAATATGAATTTCCTTTTACCTAATTGTGCTCAGGGGAGAGCCCCCAACGTTCTTTACTCCCCGTCTCCTGGTCGGTCTCTATTTCTTTACTCACTGACACTTATCTCCTATGGCAGTGTTACTGCTTTTAGGTACGTCTATCTATCTGTCTATCTATCTATCTATCTATCTATCTATCTATCTATCTATCTATCTATCTATCTATCTATCTATATATATATATATATATATATATATATATATATATATATATATATATATATATATATATATATATATATGAACTATTTTCCCGATATAAGGGGAGTGGCTGAGTCAAGACAAAATACTCTGACTCTTTGGGAAGAGAAAATACACGTTCATCGCTCTTTTAATGGATACACAATGGCAGGAGGGTCTACCCCTCTCATTCCTCCCTCTATTTATATTTCCTGCTTTTCCTCCCAAATCTTCCAATTCTGTTTGCTCCCCTTCAGTTATGACACCAACCCTGATTTTTCTCCCCTTTGCCTATCCCATCCAAACGATGATGAAAGCTAAGTACCAGTACAGTATATGCTTGCCATGTCATCACAATTCCAAGATGAAGTATATTGCCATAGATCAGTAATCTGATATATATATATATATATATATATATATATATATATATATATATATATATATATATATATATATATATATATATATATATATATATATATATATATATAGATAGATAGATAGATAGATAGATAGATAGGTAGATAGATAGATAGATAGATAGATGAATATATATAGAGAGATAGAATATTTATGGGTAACATCTCATTTCTGTATGAAATTTCTCTACATAAAGTCCTCTAGATTTTCATACATTTCTTTAAAAGATTTATATTTAGCTTAATTTTTTTGCTGAAGCATTTTGCTAGCTCCAACTTTTTCCTATACATTTTTCATATGTGCCAGGTATATATATATATATATATTATATATATATATATATATATATATATATATATATATAATATATATATATATATATATATATATATTGCTTGAGGTACTGGAACTTAGTCCTTTTCCTACCATCCACATCCAGTCTTAGTACTCCCTCGCTTAATGCGGGGGTTCGGTTCTGGGACCGGCCGCGATAGGTGAAAATCCGCGAAGTAGGAGCACCATATATACATAGGTATTTTGCATTTATTTTCCCCTTTACTAAATAAACCCTCCCTGCACTGTTAACAAACCAACTTTTACTTCATTAATAACAGCGTGCAAGCGTAAATTTATATGAACGTGATAAGTAAGCTTACCGTGAATGAGGTGATGATGACTTGTACATACTCCACAGCTTTACGGCTGCTTTTTGCGAGAGAAAAACATGGTAATGAGGAGTTGCTGTCGCGGTTTCTTCTTTTGTACGAAGATATTCTTGTAAGGAGTCATGGCATCGTCAATAATATTGCAGAAGATCACCGAACGATCCATATTATCGTCATGCTCTTGCGACAGTTGGAGTTCTTTCTCCATGTTATACATGGCTGCCAGACATTCGAGTGTAAGGCCAGGTTCTTCAACTTCTTCGTGCATTTCTTCTGGATGTTTTTCTTTCTCTTCTTTGCTCGCTGACTTTGTCATTTCCTCCAAGCCTTCATCAGTCAAAGGCTGTGAGTGGCAGTTGATCAGTTCATTCTCGTCCTAGAAATGCAGCCAACTTCACAGCTTTCGCAACTTCCAAGTTATGGACTTCGTCAGTCAGAAGTGAATCCCTTGTAGTCGTATATGATTTCGGGTCACAATTTCTTCCAGCTGGCATTGATTGTGGCCGGTTTCATCTCTTTGATTGCATTCTGAATATTTTGAAGGCATGTAGCAATCGTGTAGTTATGCCAGTACGTCTTCATTGCGAATTCTTTGTCCGCATGCATGGAGTCAATCAGGTTCAGCAGGGCATTTCATGTTTAGAGGGCCTTGAACACACAAGTAATGCCTTGATCCATAGGCTGAATCAGTGATGTCATATTCGGTGGCAGGAACTCTACCTGAACACCGTCATAATGGAGATCAGTTGCGTGGCCACCAGCATTCTCCATCAAAAGAAGGACTTTAAATTCAGGGCCCTTTTCCGCAAGATAAACTTTTACCTGAGAGATAAAGTATTGGTGAAACCAGTCCGATGTGAGGCTTTTCATGATCCAGGCCTTAGGGTTATGCATCCAATACTCTGGCAGCAGATTCTTATTTTTGTTCTTTAAAGCCCTACGGTTCTTAGACTTGTAGATAAGCCCGGGTTTTAACATGAAGCCCGCAGCATTCCTGCACATGACGAGGGTAACGTGGTCTTTGCGTGCTTCAAATCCCAGGGCTTTACCTTCTTCCTTGAAGAGAAAAGTGTGAGATGGCATTCTCTTCCAAATAACCCAGTCTCATCCATGTTAAATACTTGCTTAGGAGCATATTCGCCCTCAGTGATAATTTTCTTGAAGTAGTTCTTTACATATTCTTCAGCTGCATCTGTATCTGCAGAGGCAGCTTCGCCATGCATCAAAACGCTCTTTAGGCCATAGCGTTTTTGAAATTTGGCGAACCATTCCTTGCTAGCAACGAACGATCGTGTCCTCAGTGGAGAATTGCTGCAGGGTCCTGGTTGTTGGTCGTCGATATCTTCTCTCTCCTCCTCCCCACGGTCGCCACTGTTGTCGTTGGGTTAGTTTGCAGCGAATGTCCGTACAGCTCCTTCGCCTTTGTTTGTATGATATTGATGTCTAATCTGATGTTTTTCTTCCTGCAATCAGCAATCCACAGGGCCAAAGCAGATTCCATCCGCACTATTATCTTATTGCGGGGTGTTACGACCCTCTTCGCTATTTTACTAAAAGTAATAGTCGCTGTTTTCCTGATATTTGCCTCGTCCTTTTTTATGTATCGAACAGGAGATTCGTTGATGCCGAAATGGCGGCTGACATCCGCGAACCTTCTTCCTTCCTTCAGCATATCTAACAGTTTTACCTTTTCTGTTATGATCAACATCTTCCTTTGCCACTTAGGCTTACTACCAGAAGCCTTAGAAGATGAAGGACGCTTGGGAGAAATTGCAGAGGTTGAGATACAAAAGTTTCACCAAATCACAAGCACAATGTATTATTAAAAAGCACAACGTGAACGACACACACGTGAGTAGACTGAACGGGTGAGACGAAACAATGGAAGATGCTGGGAGAATGAAGCTTCAGTCAAAAAGCCAATCAGACCCCATGATACAGAGCATACAGAAAAACAATTCTGTGATTCGTCGTCTCCCACCCATCAGCCAATAGCATCCCATGTACTATCTCATGTAGGTGCGACCATTTGCATTTTCCAAGACGCCAATGCAGTGTACGCTATTGTACAGTATATTACATGATGCAATACTGTAAGTTACATGTTTAAATTTATGTTTTTTACTATTTTTTACTGTTTTATTATTCTTTGGCTAGGAAATACTTTTTTTTTATCAATAAAATAATGAAAATACTGGAAATTTTAATATTTGCTATCTCATGTAGGTGCGACCCTTTGCATTTTCCGAAATACCGATGCTGGTATTGTACTTTCCATGGTGCAGAGTTACATGTTTAAATTTTTTTTTTACTATTTTTTACTGTTTTATTATTCTTAGGCTGGGAAATACTTTTTTTATCAATAAAATAATGAAAAATTTTGTTTTTAATAAAATAATGAAAATACTGAAAATTTTAATATTTTAATATTTTAATATTCTCGCATATACCCAGAAAAAAAAGCTCCAAAAAAAACCGTGATGTACTGAATTCGCGAAAGGTGAACCACGATATAGCTAGGGTTTACTGTAATATACTATTTACAAACACACACAACAACTTAGGTTTCAGAAGTCCGTTCTTAAGTAGAATTGTTCGTAAGTTGTGTTTAGGTAAAAAAAAAAGTACTAATGTACACACATATGCAGTACTATACAGCACTGAGGCTAATCACACTTAACTACTACATAAAACATAAAGTACATATTGTTAATGAATTTTAGCTTTATTGTTATTATCATTATTATTGTTATTATTATTATTTTTATTATCATTATTATTATTATTATTATTATTATTATTATTATTATTATTATTATTGTTGTTGTTTCTATTATTATTATTATTATTATTATTATTATTATTATTATTATTATTATTATTATTATTATTATTCCCCTGAGGAAGGGGGCTAGAATACTTCCTCCTTGTTCCCCTGCGTGTTGTAAGAGTCGAATAAATGGGCGGCGCGAGGGGACTGGGAATCTCCTCCTCTCTATTATCTTTTCCCAAAGAGTCAGAGTATTTTGCATTGACTTAGCCACTCCCCATATAAGGGAAAAAATGGCTCATATATATATATATATATATATATATATATATATATATATATATATATATATATATATATATATATATATATATATATATATGGTAGGAAAAGCCCTGTAAGAAAAACAACGAAAGTATATATATAACAAGTACTTTATTAATTTCGTGACCTAAACTGGTCACCTTCTCAAAGTACAATTTTAGACTGTATG
>JAXCGZ010014423.1:0-23394 GCA_037179515.1 Halocaridina rubra
AGGCCAAAGTCATTAATTTTCAAGCAATTTTTATGTATCGAAAATGAACAGACCAAAAGTATCACATTAGACGAAAAAGGCGCCAATCAGAGTCAGTGTTGCCATAAAACAGAAAACCAAAACAACGTACAGTTCGTTATGACAAAAAGAAGCAAAATTAGGGGATCAGTTTAGAACAACAACAAAATTATTAATAAATAAAGTGAAAATATATATATCAATTAATAAATAAATTAATATATAAATGAAGAAGACATATATCATACCACTACAACACTCCAAATAAAGAAAGAAAAATACACTATGCCACTACACACACATATATATATATATATATATATATATATATATATATATATATATATATATATATATATATATATATATATATATATATATATATATATATATATATATATATATATATATATATATATATATATATATATATATATATCTATCTATCTATCTATCTATCTATCTATCTATCTATCTATCTATCTATCTATCTATCTATCTATCTATCTATCTATATATATATATATATATATATATATATATATATATATATATATATATATATATATATATATATATATATATATATATATATATATATATATATATATATATATATATATATATATATATATATATATATATATATATATATATATATATATATATATATATATATATATATATATATATATATATATATTTATTGTTCACTAGGATCAATTCTAACATAATTATATAAATGGAAAAGTAAGGGCAAATATAACTACATTATTAAATGTAAAATATTAAACTTAATATCTTCTCAGTATAAAATAATGAAAATGAACAACCCCCTACGAACGTGTACGTTCCCCTACGATGGGTAGGGAGCGTCGGGAGCATGGTTGGCCCAGTCGTAATAGTCAAAAATTTAAATTTCCCGTTTTCTATGATGAGACTTACGTTTGCTTATGATCAGTCGTACGCTAAATTACGCGTCCAAACTACTCCGTACGATTGCAATTACGATCCATAGGAATGCTTACGAAGACGTATGACGCACTTCCGACAGGCACAGGAATGCACCTGTCAGCTAAAAAATCTGCCGGATCTCCAAGGATTGAGCAAAGATTCCGTCGGAACGCGGTCTTAAGAGTCGGGTCGGGAGTTTTGGCTATGTGTGACGCCAGCATAACACTTACTCTAAATACTTTTAAGTTTATAATATCAATGTCTTTATGATTGAAGTGACTTAATTTATATTTTTCCTACCATGATACTAACACGTTTTTATAATATATAACATGGAATAAAC
Source organism: Halocaridina rubra (assembly GCA_037179515.1). Classification (NCBI taxonomy): domain Eukaryota; kingdom Metazoa; phylum Arthropoda; class Malacostraca; order Decapoda; family Atyidae; genus Halocaridina; species Halocaridina rubra. Next base: position 1,316 of record JAXCGZ010014423.1, read on the forward strand.
ACATTTTTTTCTCTAAAATCATTCCCATAATACTCAACTGTTTAAACTTATATGTGTCTCAATACTGAAGAATTAGATATGTAGTGGCATAGTGTATTTTCTTTCTTTATTTGGAGTGTTGTAGTGGTATGATATATGTCTTCTTTATTTATATATTAATTTATTTATTAATTGATATATATATTTTCATTTTATTTATTATTTTTTTTTCTAAACTGATCCCTTAATTTTGCTTCTTTTTGTCATAACGAACTGTACATTGTTTTGGTTTTCTGTTTTGTGGCAACACTGACTCTGTATTTGCCACCTTTTTCGTCTAGTGTGATACTTTTGGTCTGTTAATTTTTTATACATAAATTGCTTAAAAATTAATGACTTTGGCCTATTTTGTTACCTTAAATGATATTGTGGTAATCTTGATATCTCGTCACATTGAACTACAAAGTGGTGACCACCGGAGTGATAAGATATAGGAGTGACAAGATATTTGTAATTGACAAGATAGGCCTAAGTGACAAAATTTCTTCAGCATCATACCGGTAGGCAAGGCCTAGGTTTCTTTCAGTATTTGTACTCCAAGATAAGCTGTCATAAACAATGCCCGATTCTGATGATAAGTGTAGTGCTGTCAGGCACAGCAGTGAAAGCCCCTGCATTCATGGACACCTACGTTTCAGGGTGGTTTTCTATTCTTGAAGCTCAATTTGGCTTAGCTAATGTGAAATCCAGTGAAACAAAATTCTTCCATGTGTTATCTGCCTTGCCCCCTACTGTTGTAGAACGTGTTTCCCAAGACACTTTAAATAGGAGAGACTATGATATAATTAAAGCATACCTCACAAATCTTTTTGAACAGACCAAGCCTGAACTTTTCAATGATTTGATAAGTAATACAGTAATGCATGGCAAGCCTTCAGTTTATTTAGAAGAAATTCGCAGAACTGCTTCTAAATTAGGAGTAACAGTTGACCTAGTGAAACATAAATTCTTGCAAGCAGTTCCCAGTAGTATTTCGGCAGTTTTAGCCTCTCAGCAAAATATGGATTTACCAGCTTTAGGCAAGCTTGCAGATGAACTAGTGGTATTTTCTCAAAATAATAATAGGGCTAAACCCATCAATGTTGTTGATCAGTCTTCAGCTTCTCGTCAAGCTAGTACATCCCAGTATGTATCAATTTCTAAAAATCCACCTGTAGGCCTAGGAGTGCTACCGTTCCATCAAAATCAACGTCCAAAAGTTTGTCGTGCCCAGTTATATTATGGAACTCGGGCTAAATGGTGCAAGCCGTGGTGCCAATGGCCGAATAAATCTCAAAATATCCAGATGAAGGATTCTTCTAGAGCGCCGTCCCCAGCATCAACGTCTAGGTCCTCGTCGCCCACACGGAATTTTCCTAGTTCCGAAAACTAATAAAGCAGACAGAAGAGAAAATTGTAGCTACGGCCACTTCTGTTCTGCCACTTCTACAGGTTGTAGCCAAAACTGGTTGTAGTGACATGGTCTTCACTGTGGATACAGGAGCTGCAGTCTCCATTATTCCTTATAAGTATGTTTCAGAAATTTTATTAAGGCCAACAGCAGTTAATATTTCTACGGCCACTGGTGAGTCAATAAAAGTTTATGGTGAAATTATTCTTGACCTTGATATTCGGCAGTTGCGCCGTCGATTTAACTGGACATTTGTTGTTGCAGATGTATGTACACCTTTATTAGGTAATGATTTTCTTTGCAATTTTGGATTGTTTATTGATTGTAAGAATAAAACTTTACATGACAATGTAACACAATGTTCTGTAAAAGGTGATATTGCAAATCATGTTTCTTATGCGATTAATAATTTGAACTATTTACCTGATTCTGTACAACAGTTGTTCCAAGATTTTCCCTCACTCTTGTCCTGTGTTAAGCCACTTACAGCTAATAATTCTTTCAAGAATTCTAATGTTTTTCATTATATAGATACAGGGAGTTCTCCTCCGACATTTGCTAGATGTCGTCCGTTCGCTCCAGACAAATATTCTGCTGCCAAGGAAGCATTTAAACAGTTGTTGGATATGGGTATTGTACAACCCTCTATCTCTGATGGCACGTAAAGATGATTGGCTTGCTTCTTTACCAATAGTACTTTTAGGTTTAAGATGTGTCCCCACAGAGTCTGGAGTTTCTCCATTTACTTTGGTAACAGGAAGTATGCTACTTAGTCCTAAAATCATGGTACCAACTGAAATTCCTTATTTTGCACAACAAAAAGAAATTGTCTCTGAATTTGTATCTCGAATGCGTGAATTAGATTTTTCTGAATCCTCTTATGGATACCTTCATTCATCCTCTGTTAAACCTTATGTTCCAAAAGATCTTGAATCATGTACACATGTATGGGTTAGAGTGGATCGTGTACGTCGCCCTTTAGAGGCTCCCTACTTTGGTCCACTTGAAGTTGTGGAACGTGGTGATAAATATTTTATTCTACGTCAGCTTTCTGGAAATTTAACTACTGTATCTGTAGATAGATTGAAACCTGCCTCAATACCAAAAACTATCAGTTCTAATGAGACAGAACCTACTGTAAATAATGATTCTGTGCCAGAAGCTGTCAATTCTGATGTGATTGAACCAAGTGTAAATAATTATTTTTCTGATTCTAATTCCACAAATGACACAGATTCTGATACATTAATTCCTAGTAGTGCATCTATTCCTGAAAATATTGATAACACAGATGTTATTGAAGAGAAAATACCTCAATCTGTTGTAACGAAATCTCGTCGAGTTAGATTTAATTGTAACCATGATTATGTATATTATTAATTTGTATTTTTGTATCTATGTCTCCACATATATATTATATATCTATATTTTTTATTATCAGTGTTAAAAACTAATGTACTCCTGTACTGGCAGGGGAGTGTTGTAGTGGCATAGTGTATTTTCTTTCTTTATTTGGAGTGTTGTAGTGGTATGATATATGTCTTCTTTATTTATATATTAATTTATTTATTAATTGATATATATATATATATATATATATATATATATATATATATATATATATATATATATATATATATATATATATATATATATATATATATATATATATATATATATATATATTTCACTTTATTTATTAATATATATATATTATATATATATATATATATATATATATATATATATATATATATATATATATATATATATATATATATATATATATATATATATATATATATATATATATATATATATATATATATATATATATATATATATATATATATATATATATATATATATATATATATATATATATATATATATATTTTTTTTTTTTTTTTTTTTTTTTTTTTTTTTTTTTTTAAACTGATCCCTTAATTTTGCTTCTTTTTGTCATAACGAACTGTACATTGTTTTGGTTTTCTGTTTTGTGGCAACACTGACTCTGTATTTGCCGCCTTTTTCGTCTAGTGTGATACTTTTGGTCTGTTCATTTTTGATACATAAATTGCTTAAAAATTAATGACTTTGGCCTATTTTGTTACCTTAAATGATATTGTGGTAATCTTGATATCTTGTCACATTGAACTACAGATATTTGTAAATTTGTAAAAAGCTGTAGTAAAAAAAGTACAGAATTCTACCATTCAAACCCTTGTCATAAACAAAAATTATCAACCAGCCATAATACCCCAGCTCCAATCTGTCTGTATTCACCCAATTCGAATGGGGAATAACAGAGACACATAAAAAGGCAAATAACATCATTATTTAATAATAATAATAATAATAATAATAATAATAATAATAATAATAATAATAATAATAATAATAATAATAATTAACTTTACACCGTATATCATTTTCTGCATACAGTATGAGCCTATGTAGGAAAATAAATTTCTATCATATCAGCTGGTTTCTTCCTAATTAATAAGACATACATTAACTTAAAAAAAAATCATATGAATATAATTAAATCATATGATATCATCGCCAATGCTTAGAACCTGTAGATAATACAGTACATATACTGTTTCAGATTAGCATTTAAAATCTACATGAACTCTGGAATTCATCTTCTTCTTCGTCTTCGTCTACATCTTTTCCCAACTTTTATGTAGAGTCGATGTTTCTGGCCAGTGTTCTCCATATGTTCCTGTCCCATACCTCATCACCCATCAAACCTTTAGACCTCAGGTCGTCATGATAAGAAAAAACTGACTTATCCCTCATTCAGTCACCACTGGGACAAGGGTGACAACCTCTTTGTATCATATCCCAACAACACTACTTTTTACACAGCCTAAGTCTACTAATAAAAAAAGAGAACATTTCCAGCCCCCTTAGTCCCCCCCCCATTTAGTCAGCTTTAAAGACACGTGGGGAATGGAGTGATCTTCTTGCCCCCCTCCCGCCTTTGATATATGCAGCCTAAGTGGTAACTATATCTAAAAGCACAGTAATAAAACGGCATGATATTGAAATAAACTTGCAAAGTATCTTGAATATACATATGACGTAAATGATCAATGAAGAGGTACAGAAATGTTTTCCATAGAAAAAGAAGAGAGAGCGATTACATTATGGAACTGGAACCGTAAACAGAGATTGCATCATCAACAAAAATTAAATTACTAGTTTAGTTGTTTTTTTGTGCCACTTTTTGTCACTAATAATCCCCATTGAATGGGAATGGACAAAGACACCTTGAAACTGCGGAATAAAGGCTGGATACCCTTCCCATTGCCCAGCAATGGGTTCGAACATGGGTTTTCTTATTTCCTGAGTCGAGTGTTCTAACCACTGACCTACTTGCAAATTACGATTCCTCTGTAGAATCTGCATTTGCATTATCCAGTGTGCTTCTGATAGGAAAACTAACTCTCCTGTGACTTTTTCTACAGATCTCCCTGGAAGGTGGGTCTATTAACTGTCTCCTTGGGTTGTTCATATAGCCAGAAACCTAGTGAAAATCACATGTCACTAATAACAATGATTGCTACTATTGAGGTAACTATACCATTGTCTAAAAAGATATGGAGGAAACCATGGATCCATTCCCTAAAGTTGAGGAAAAAAATGGGCATAAAGTTGCTAATTAAACATTGCAGATTGTAAAGTATTACCAAAATTCGAACCAAGAGACTTCTAAGACTCCAACCAAAAATATATAGAGGCAGATACAGGCATACAGTGGACAGCAGCGCTTTATCCTAAATTGTACAACTCACATCAAAGGCAGCAGCAAAAGAAATGCATCTAAAGTGAAAAATTGAAAGAACCACAAACGGGCACATAGAATGCAAGAGGTACGAAATAGAAATGCAGATAACAAGATAAACACTCATTTCATAGAAAATATGAGAACATACTGTACCAAGATATATGTTGCACCAACATGTGTGGGTATATTTTTCGAATGTACAAATATTGACATATATGCCATAATGTAATTACCAACACACTCTCATAAAAATTACAGTTATTAAGTGAAATGATTTAAAGGATGTGCAATTCTTCCTCAAAACATTGTAAAAAAATAAAAAAATAAATAAAAAAAAATAATATATATATATATATATATATATATATATATATATATATATATATATATATATATATATATATATATATATATATATATATATATATATATATATATATATATATATATATATATATATATATATATATATATTGGAGCTAGTTGGAAAACAGCTGCTATCACATTTAAATTTAATCAAGAACTTTTCTTGAGGTAATGTACACTGGAATTAATAGACATATTCCAATATTTCTGAGTTAAAGAATTTAGAATTACTTTACCCTCCAAAGCAAGTAAGAACAGGTGCACAGGATCATGGGTACAGCATCTAAGCCACCTGTTTGAGCCTACCGCAAGGAGTTACAAGGGCATCCAAGTTTAAACCCCCAGTTTCAACCTGGCTGTGTCCACCCCAATGTCAATGGAGATTACTAGGAACGCATAAAATGTCAAACAGAAACAACAACTTCAAGTTCATGCAATAGTTCTGTGAGGCACCTATAATCTCAAACAATTACCATTGAAACAAAGAAAAATGGAATAAAAATACGATATAATTCCTTTCAAGAAATATATTTACAATAGTTTAACAAGCACTTTTCATATGACAACTGGTATATATAATTATGTATAAATAAAAAAACTTAATTACTTTCATCAATCTACATAACAATGCCCTATACAAGAAATCTAAATTAAAAACCACCACTGGAATGATTTTCATATTGTGCAGTTATAAAAATCAGCTCATTCCACAAAATTCAAATTAAGTGTATTTATATATTTCTAGCAATCAGGGTATAGGTAGCTACAAATCCTCTGATTAAATCTATGGAAGGGGGCAAGACTACCTCCATCGTGTTCCCTTGCGAGTCGGAATAGTTGGGGCGGAGCGAAGGGTCAGACTAACAATACCCACATTTGAATTTTCCTCTTACAAAGAGTCAAGAATCTAGTTCTGACTCAGCCATTCCCCTTATAAGGAGGGTTATGGTTTTTGTATATTGATATAGATCGAACATTATTTACAATATGCTTTCAAAAATCTAAGGGATTTACACAGAGAGGGACGGTATACTGTATAACAAACCTTATTTTTAGGGTAACTTTGACATTAAAAAATATATTTTCTAAGATTTGAATGAATCATCTGTACTTTAAACATACGAATTAACTACCTGCACTATGTTAGTACATACGCTGTACTGAACGGATGTTATTTTCTGAAATTATGAAATGCAGCAAGCCTATTTGTGAGTTAAGCAAATTCCAAGGCAATCACAATCTCTTCTGACATATTTAAGAGAAATATAACGTTCAATTAGTTACGTGAGATTCTAGTGATAAAAAAAAATGGGCGAGAATGAGAATATGGTATAGCACATAAAAAGCACACATACCAAGTCGCTACTTCCTCCTTTTTCAATCAAGTAATTATCATTTCAAAGACAGTACCAATAATTACCAAGATAACCAGACACCCTGATCAGATTAGTACATAAAGATGCCATATCTCTACATAGTCCATTTTCAATAATTATCATTACTTATACAGTACCAATTATTACCAAGATTAGCTAAGACACCCTGATAAAATCATGATTAAATACTTAACACTATAGAATGCACCACAACACTATTTAGAGTACGTATGGTTTTATTGTCACTACTACAGTGACGAATCGTATCACTATTCCAGCAAATGAATACTAATAACATATTCTATGTATCATATAAATAATAACTTATAATTTTCACCTGTAGACTGCTTACTCTTAAATACATAGTCAAACAAAGACAATTGTTGAAACAAGCACCTGTTACAGAGGAAATATCTGACAATTACATAATCATCCCTTATTTAAACATAACTCTTTAAAACAAATACAGTTACACATTAAATATGACCATACAGCTGATGAATACAATCAGGGAATGGCAGTACATGTATACAGAGAAATAGAGCACTATACAAGTGTAAGAATTGAACCAGGAAGAATGATTATTTAATTGTTTTAAGAGAAAAAAAAAAAAGTTTATTAGTTTTAAAGCTGAAGCTAAAAAAAGTACAAAATGCTTAATGCATATCTGAGTAACTGAACATTAAATGAATAGTAAAGAAATCCATTTATAATAATAATAATAATAATAATAATAATAATAATAATAATAATAATAATAATAATAAATTTGAGAGCAAGCTTAATAAACCAAATCAAGTGCAGAAAGCGTAAATCAGGGAGGATGTCTAAAATTAGCAAGATGTTAAAGAAAGCTACACATCCACTAGACATCTTTTTCTCTTCCTCTTGGTTATGGACAGCCAACGTACTTCCTAAAAGCATTTACAAAAAACGATGTTTGCAGCCTTATTTCTTTTCATACAGCAGTATGGAAAGAAAAGATATGTTAAGAGTCGTGGGCACCCTGCTTGTTGCAGTGGAATACAGCATGAGTTTACAAAAACTAAATAAATAAATCATTTCATATCAAACTAACTGTAATCAAGGCGAATACAGTTCGTAAAGAAACAATGCCGATTTTTTATCACAGCAAATCTACTGAATTAAATAAAATGAGGCAGATTTAGGGTATCTAAATGCTTGTGAAGGGGGTATTCATGAAATTTACTCTCTGAAGCTGTGGCTACAATTAGCTTTTCTGGTTTTCCATCACTTGATAGACTTCCTGATTAACAAACGCCTTTAAAAACAGACTTGTTATTAAGATCATCAAAAGCATAACTTTGGATATCAACATATTAATACTGACGGAAATAAGTCTGAATTATTTGTACGATTTTGCACCACGAACACCATAATCACCGACACTACTCAAATACGGTTCTCACAAACACATACAACAAAACATAACTATTGAAGCGATAACCAAGGCCTAAGAGGTAATTTAATTACACAAACAAGTACAGTATCTTAATTCACTTCAGCTTGTAATGTCAATATGAACAAAGGAGAGCCAAAAAAAAATTTTTTTTAGACAATACATAATTAAAAGAGAAGACTTGTATGTAAATGTTTCAAAATGTCAGAATTTTTTTTTTATGAACTCTTTTAATTAGCCAAATGAAAGTAAATTGTATTACAAAGCAGATAAAAAACAAAAATTCCTGAAGAATTCAAAACTCAAAATGGATTACTGTAAAACCAAAGAGAAATTTCTGATTTTTAAAGTCTACAAACATAATGACTGAAAGTAAGCAAAATCGTTTCACGAGATGAGCAATTTTATATATACAGTACACTTTTTTGCTTAAAAAGGTCCAATTACTATGAATATGTGTTACTGGGATCACATATAGATGAAAAACAAAATACTTTCTCTATTACACTTCTTCTTTTTCATCTACATCTCTATAAATTCTAAATGTATCACAAGGGTCAGTTATAATGAACAGGTGTTGAGGACTAAGCTACCACATTATACTAAATATCAGTTTACAGTCGGTATACGCTGTATCTAGTGTTCTCTTTCTTTTTACATTTTGCGTCACTATTGATCCCCATTATGGGGGTGAACACAGACAGACTGGATCTGGGAAATTAAGGCCTACGATCGGGTTCTATCGAACGTCTGTTTCTCCCAGGTCAAGAATTCTAACCACTATGCTACCGCAATTCCCACAGTATCTGGTGTTCTACAAATCAATACAGTACTTTTGTACAAGGAACAATTTTTGTCATGCATATCTAAACACACAAAGGCACTGCACACAGAAAAAAAAATAAGCAGAAACACAAATTATAATACAAAAAAACAATTAAATGAGAGAATATATACAGTAACATAATAAGGATTAGAGGAACTACGACTGAAAAAACAATGTATACTGTATTGTTTTACCACGCTGAATTTCTTCTAAGAACTCAAAGATTAAAAGTAAAAGGTTAGCATAGGTTTGCTGGTAGAGTGCAACAAATACGATATAAAAGACTATCTAATATACAGGGTTGAATATTGCAATTTTCAGCATGCCTCGCGTATATTACAACGATCATCAAAGCTATGCGACATGTATACAGCATATAAAAATGATGTTCTTGCTACACCTTATATGTAATATGACAGTTCAAATACAGTTCGCTACAGCTAAAGCCTATTTTAATATAGTTTTGCCAACCACGTACCACACCATTGTGAATATAAGCTTTCAATTCCCCTTGGATCTGCGTCTTATCTTATGCTTTTTATTACAATGCCATCGACATGAGAAAAATAAAAAGCATCTAAGCTCAACATTGTTAACCCAACATCAATACAGATTTCCCCATCCAGCGTGCCACATCATTGTGGATAAGTTTTCTTTTCCACGAATTGCTTCTTCTCTAATCCATTTTACTATGACACCATCAACAAAGGAAAAATAACAAATAGCTCCAATTCAACACTGTTGAACCTATATCGATATGGATTTCCCCACCCAGTGTACCACACCATTGCGCTTAAGAAATTTTTCCCCCCCGACTTGCTTCATCTCTAACCGACACAAGAAAAATAAAAAGCTGTTCCGGCTCTGCATTGTAAGAACAGAAAACCAATACTCTTTATGATATCAAAAGTAGGGAAAATACGTTTGAGCAGAGGAACATTTTGCTTGCAGTTAAGCAACACAGTAGACAGATGATGAACTTTATAGAAAATAACATCTCAGTGGAAAATAATTATTATCCAGACACAAGAAGATATAGTTCTCCTCTTAACTTTCAAAAGAACAAATACTAACAATAGAAGTAATGCCACACTATTCTGTTTTCCAGGAAGCAAATACCATCAAGAGAATAATAAACAATTTTTCATAATCATCTTTTATCATTCAGCAAAAGCATTATTTACTTAATGAAACAAATTAAAATGTATAATCAATGCTGACATACTCATTTTACCAAAAAAAAATTTAATTTTTATCATTGCAAAATATAGAAAAAAGGGATCTTGTAAAGATGAGAAACCTCCAGAGCCCCATGTAAAGCTGAATAACCCTGGAAATTGGTAGGTTGGGTTGGGCTGGGTTAAGTTAGGTTGGGTTGGGTTGAATGTGGTTAGGTTGGGCTGGGTTAGGTTAGGGTGGGTTGGTGGGCTGGGTTGGGTTTGTTAGGCTGGGTTGGGGTAGGTTAGGTTAGGTTAGATTGACTTTGATTAGGTTAGGTTGGGTTACAGTTAGATTATGATCAGGTTAGGCTTTGTTGGATAACATTATTTTACGCGAATTGCCTTGTAAACATGAAAAACCCTATAGCAAACTGGGTTTACTCTTCTTTACAAGATCCCAATTTTTCATTTCGATATACTGTATAAGAAACACAGCTGAGAGAGACCGGTGACAACAAATAAGTCAAAAACAATATAAACTTGGGGAAAACATGTGTACTTCTAAAGTATACCAATACTCATTACAAATATGAGAAGAGACCTAAAGAGCATATTACATAAGAATAAAAGAAATTAAAATCATGAGTTTTGTTATTTTAATTTCAAAAATACATGTAGTTAGTATTCAGCCAATGCATTCCTGCATGCCTCATATGGTAGCTAAAAAAAAGAAGTAGAAAAAAGGGCTGTCAATCTCTACTCCTGAAGCAATGATCGCTGTGACTACTTAAAAATTTAAAGTACTTTGACAATTTTCGATGATGATGCTAACAATAAAATAAAAACCTATAAATAATTAGTATGTTGTTGTTGTTGCTTGTCGTTTTATGTTATTTTAGTATGTTGTTGTTGTTGCTTGTCGTTTTATGTGTCACTATTAATCCCTAGTCTAAAGGGGGTGGACACAGCTACCTTGCTGTGACTACATAAAATGATGGTGCTCGGCCAATTTTGAAACATCACGTTAACATAAATATCAAAAACCTATAATTAATAAGTATAATCCTAAACTTTTACAGCAACACATACAAAATAGCGTCACTTGTACACATTATCCGTTTACAAGAAAATGGTACTGAAAATGTAAAAGGAAATCTTTAAATAAATGGAAATACAAACACTGAAAAACTTTTTCTGCAACAATAAAATCTTCTAATTATTCAATTATCAATATAACCCTAAATCTCTGCACCTTTCCACGTATTAACTAACTACGACGCCATCTGCTGAAGCGTCGTCTTAAAGTGATCTAAACAGTTGGATAGAAGAGTTCCCTCATTGCTCTTGCCATCAACTGTGAGTCGACTTGCTCCCTGTAAAATGAACAAATATGAACAATTACCATACGCTGGAAAAGAAGGAAACAAAGTTTAACTTAATTGGGTCACAAAGTTTTATGAAGCAGTATAGAGTTTGAGGATGATTTTGGTATTTGCATACTGTAAGTTGTACTTAATGAAATAAACATGTGGGTCATCTGTATTTCACCTTGAATGGTTAGCAGGCAGTTAAGAGTTAAAGAATTTTAATCAATAGGAAAACCTTCAGGTTAGTCAAACATTACCTGGAATTTGACTAGAAGACAAACATGATGACCACGGAGAGAGCGGCCATAGAGCGAGGCAGTCTGATCGACACATTCGACGATAGCTAAGCTTCCTCCGCGCTTCATCACTTCTAAAATCTGAAGAGAATATTACATTTTTATTTTCACCAAAAAGCCTGGCTTAAAATTTACAATATTATTTGCCAGTACTGTATATATATAAAAAAACAAAATGTAGACAAGAGGATTGTTCAGTTTCTGTTGAAGGTGTGGTATGACTTACCCAACCCCCTTATACGGGGGAATGCAGTCATGGTATATGTATATATGTATGCTGTATAAACCAACAATTCCTTCCAAAGAAAGCAATAAAAATCAGATAATGCAATGTGTAAAAGTTATAATTTTTAATCTTCTATTACCAATATAGCTTAAGTAATTGCGATATTTATAGTAAAAGTAATACTCAACCAGCGACAGTTTTGTTCTTAAGTGCATCATAGCATCAAAATTATATGATATGGCATAAACAGCACAAGTTCATTTACATATAAAATTCTATCAATAAACTCTATAAAGGTACGGATAATATATTATCTGTCAATACAATAATATTACTAATAAAAGTATTTACAGTATATCAATCATTATTATACAAGAACAATATTTCCCCATATAAAGGGGGTGGCTGAGGCAAACCAAAATACCTGGAACCTTTGCAGGAGGAAAATACAGAGGAGGGGATTCCCATTTCCCTTGCTCAGCCCCATTTAGTTGACTTTAATGACATGCAGGGGAACATGGAGAAAGTATTCTTGCCCCCCTCCCTCAGAAGGAATATACAGAAGCTCCCCTACTTACAAACAACCAAGTTATAATCATTCACAGATTCGAACAAAAACCTACCTATTATCTACCCAAGCATTAATGTATTACTATACTGTACTGAATTATTACATTATTATTACTGTATTAAAATTCATTAATACTGCATACTTTATGTGTCATGTCTTAGTTAGGCGTCTTTAGCCTAAGTATACAGAACTGCATGTGTGTGTACTGTTCAGTACATTTTTTTTACCTAAAAACAACTTACAAACAATTCTACTCACAAACAGACTTCTGGAACCTAAGTCGGTCATAAGTTGGGGAGTGCCAAAATATTAGATACATTATATATATCGATACTATTTACCTGACTCATATATATATTTCTATATAATTTTAAATTCTACAAAAGATAAAGCTGCTAATTATGTCTTCAAGATGCATTTATAATGACTGAAGATAGAAATCAAATATCATTTGACAGAAATGGGAGGCAAAACAACTTCAACATACTCCGAAAGGAGAGGATTACCAAGCCCTTTACTACCATGTTTCATTTAGTTTGCTCTTACAAAATATGGGGAACGTGAGTGGGATAGTTTTACCACCCACGAGTAGAGATAACATATCTGAATTAAATATAAGTCCTTTTTATTACGTGGATTTTTTTTACTGTATCTTACCTCAGGAAACGAGAGCTGGCATTCTGGGATAGTAAAGGAAGACCGAGCACCAAGCTGACCTGACCCCAAAAGATCTGTAAACGTGGAACGACTGGCAGTTTTACCCGATAAAAAGCAGAGAACGGGAAACTCGAGACGCAAGAGAAGCTCACTTCTGGAACTACCATCCTGGAGAAAGAGAACATCTTAAAATATTTGTTTGCTTGCCATTTTGGGTGTTAATATTAATCAACATTCAAATGGGGGCAAACACAGACAGGTTGAAGTGGAGGAATTAAGGTTACAATGTAGATATACACTTAATGAAAGTAAAAATTTAATTCATCAAATGAAGTACATTAGCTGCTGATGTCATGTGAGATGGGTGGAGGTGAGGCGGGGTAGAATTCTGTCTGGAATTTTAAAAGGAATAAAAAGATTACTTAGAGAAGAAGAAGTGAGTTTGAAGCGAGGTGAGGAAGATATGTAGGGTTGCAACATATGTGATGCTGCCATGGTTGTTCAATATGTGTACGCATGGACTGATGAAGGTTTGATTTAAGAGTGCCTGGTAGAGATATGGAATCTGTAGATGATAATAAAAGCTTCTGGCCACTGGATCAATTGTTAATTATTGAAGACAATGAGCTAATGGCAGGTTCATATGAGGGACTGAAGCAGTCAGTCACTGGGATTCTAAGGATGTGTGAAAGAAAGGAAGTTAGAAGATAATGTGGTTAAAGCAAAGTAACGAGATATGCAAAGACTGGCTAAAGTGACAGGTTGCTTGTGAGTGAGAATGATAACTTGCTAAAGAAAGAAGTTTTAAAATTTCTAAGAGTCACACGTAGTGGTGAACAGAGGAGTAGATGCTGGGCTTAATAATAAAGTAAACAAAGCAAGTAGTATGTAAAGTGTGATGTTTGATAGATACTTACGTATGAATAAAATGAGAAGGTTGTAAGGAAGAGTGATTGTACTTAAGGAATTGTTTGGTGCAAAGGCTGGGAATATGAGAGGATTAAGAAGACAGAATGACTATAATAGAGATGAGTTTCAGATACATAATTGGTGTGTCTAGAATGGATAGAGTGAGAATTGAGGAGGTGAGGCAGAGACTAAGCACTGAAAGAAAAATGTGTGCTTAGGTATATAAAAGTGAGCAGAGCTGGTTTAGACAAATGCAACGACTTAATCAGGAACAACCAACAAATGGAGTAAAAGAGAAGTAAGGAGAGGCCAAGAGGAAGGCCACTGAATGAGATGGATAGATGAAATGGAATGAGTACTGGATGCAGGCAGTATGTGAGTCGAGTAGAAAGAGAGAGTGATAGAGACAGAGACGGCCTTTGAGAGTGTAAATCACTGACATGGCCAAAAGACATTTTGTCACACCTGTCAATAGTGCAGAACTGGGATAAGATTAAGCAGTAGGGACAGACCATTTATGGGTATCAGGTCCCACAGCAATGACGTTGTGCCCCTCTTAAACCCTAAGTGACCCAAGCAGTGTTACATATGGTATTTTATGAGGGTGGAATTCTACAATTACCATAATTCAGACAATCCAGTTCACACTTAAGGAGTATGTTGCTGTTGTTTGCCATTTTACGTGTCACTAATAATCTCCACTGCGTGGACACAAGACAGGGTTGAAGCTAGGGACTGAAGGCTGAATGCTTTTCCTAATGCACAACAGCAGGCTCAGGCAAGGGAGAGTTACCTGAGTATAGTGAAGTGTTCCTCTAAGCTTGTGTGGAATTGTATCATCATCAGTAGTAAAAGAAAATTGACTGTCCTTAGATTGTCCTGCCGGCAAGCTCCAAGGGAGATTCACAGTGTCCGAGTCTGGATCCTGTAGGGGTGAGAAAATAGATAAACTTGTAAAAATTTCGGTTAAGAGTAAAAATAAGACATGTTATCTGTATCAAGAGCCATTACATCATGTAAAAAACAAAGATGCTATCTTGTAATATATCAAAACGAGCAAAAAATTTATGTTTACGTAGACAAAAATTAACGTTAAAGGAGATCGGATTAATTAATATAGATGAAAAGAAAATATACAATATATTAAGACTCATTAGAGCAAAAGATAAAAATTCAGATTACTTAGTATTATGTCAATAAGAACAAAATTACGATCAATTATCTCCTACATGGCCTATGAGAACTAAAGTAAAAACATTCGCAATTATCCAGTAAAATGTCAGTAAAGATATGAAACATCCATAAAAAGGCTAATTAGCCAATATAAGATCCAACAAACCTTGATCCATATAGCATAGCCATAATCTCCCTTATAAGGGGGGAGGCTGAGTCAAAGAAAATACTTTGACTTTTTGTGGGAAGTAAATACAGAGGAGGGGATTTAATATTAATAATAATAATAATAATAATAATAATTATAATAATAATAATACATTAATTATTGTATCCTCTTACCGTTCTAATCATCTTTAAAGCACTTGAATCAGGTAAAACGAGTTCAAACTTCTCTATATTCTTTGCAGAAACATTTGAAAATGATACATTTACGACTATATGGCTCATCAGGCCGTCCATGGCTGTAGTACTGTACATCTGCAAAAATTCGTAACAAATTAATTAATTTCATGTCGTTTCAGTGCTTAAATAATTTATATTGTCATTCCAAGTAAATACGCCTTTAAACATATTAAGTAATACTTATAGAGTATACAAAACTAGAATACTAGAGTTGCCTTATATTACAAAAATACATTCTTTTCAAAACAATAAATAAATTATTGTATATTTCCATATATTTACAAGGAAGTAGACACAAATTGGTGAGTCATACTTTATATGTTTCTAGAATTACAGATAATGAAAATATTTCAAGAGCAAATTGATGCAACAATAACTACACACATCACAAGAAGGCTCATAACTAAGTCTTCCCTCTCCATGATGGGTTTTTGTGTCCTATACCAGTGCTGGATATATAAATAATAAACTTTTGTCGATACAAAAATTTCATGGCAGTCCTTAAAAAGAAAATACCATTATAAACTGAATTCCACGATTTCCATGTTAGGTTTAATATCAAGTACCAGTCATGGGTACATAAATTCCATAAAAATGTGGACATACCAATTTAATGGCAGAATCTTCGGCCAAAAATCTATTATAAGGCAGGGCAGCTTTGGTTATCACAGGTTCATCTTCAGGCTCCTCGCAAACAACGCCGTTGGTCTCCTCATAATCAGCTCTGTTACGACTACCTGATTCTTCCACTTCATCCTTTGATTTCCTTTTGCTTTTCTTCTCATGCTTCTTCTTGTCTTTGTCTTTCTCCTTCTTTGGCTTTTTCTCCTTCTTGGATTTGACTTTTTTGGTTGTACTCTGAGGATGGAAATATCGAAAGGTTGCAAAGCAATTACAAATCTACAATATCACACTTATTAATCAAGTATGATTTAAACAATATTATGTTGTTTACTTTATTTTGTCTATCATTTTCATTTCGAATGGGGGTGGGCTCAGGTTGGGGCTGCAGACTGAAGGCTGGATCCCATACCTAAAGCCACATGTTAGGCTCGAATGAAGGTTCAACAATTTTATATACGGGATGTAAAATAAGTGATCTCCAGTGCACTCATGCCAAAAGGGAGTTCCAGCTGCTAATCCAAGACATGCTTTATATAATGATACATTAGAGATATAAAAGAATAGAAATACATGGTCAATTTACATTGTAACAGAGAGTAATACCAAGAGAGCTGTGACACAAATACAAAAATAACAAACTCACCTCATCTATTTCATGAGTGTCAGAGACAGACAACGAATTAGTTTGATCTACAGTGGGTTCTACAGCGTTTTTATCAGACTCAGGAGTTTCAGTTGAGAGCCAGAAAGAGAGGTCATCTGCTGCCTGAAAAGTAATTACAGAAAAATTACAATTTTGTACAAAGATTTATAAAGGCTGCAATTCCCCTTGTAAGAGGAGTGGCCAAGTTAAAGCAATACATTTACCAGAAATAAATATACCTCGATCATTGGGTATAAATAGATGCCATAATTCCCTCCACCCCTCTGCTTGAGCCACCAACAGGGGTAACTGGTCATGGACAATATTGTTAGACTGAAATTTACTTTTAAACAGTTAGTTAAATTTCCCATATACCATATCCTACTGAAGCAAGCATGGTGGCCAAAACTGAATAAAAAGAAATGCTGCAGGGCTGCATATATGAAAGAGGTATGCCTTTACGAATATACAATTGATGGGATATGAGAATTTACTAATGATATGCATTTTTAAATTTCACGAAAATTACAAATATCAATATTATTCTGAAAAATAAAATAATAATTGCTGATACTGTACATGTTTTTTCTCTCTGAATTACATTTATAAAATACCAACCTTCTCTGTTTCCACCTCGGCAATTCCATTGACATGATTGGCTACGTTAGGGACATCTTTTTCAGCAACTTCTTGCATAGGCTCTTGCATAAGGTCTAAAATAAGGCTCTCCTCTGGCTTTGTGGCTTTCTTTTTAGTCTTCTTCTCCTGCTTCTTCGTTTTCTCCTTCTTCTGTTTTTTACTAAACTTCTTCTTACTCGGACTTTCAGAAATGAGATTCGATTCATTTGTCTCTACTGATTTAGATTTGACTTCGTAATGTGTTCTAGTTGGAAGAACTTCATTAGGTGCTAAAGGCCTTAGGTGGGAAAAAATATATAGAGAACAACTGTAAAATAATTTAATGCAACTTTCATAATCAAAAACAAGATTCAGTTAGTGATAAATTTACATATAATATAAATTTTAAAAGACTTAATAAATTGCAAGCTTATTCTTAATTCAGTCACATAAAAAAATGGCAAATTACCTTCAATTCTTATACAAATATATAAAGAATAATCTGTTGAAAGTATTAACATAATTCTCATTTTGTAAAATATGAAACAAAAAACTTAGTTACTAAATAATCTCAATACAGTACTGTACGCAAAGAACAAACATTACTTGTGATGACAACGAAAAACCAAACAATCTCAGGATGCTTCTGAACAACTAGCACAATATTTCAAAAAACTCGATATAATTAATAAAGTGTTTTGCTTTGACTTTGCCACTCTCCTTACAAGAGGAATTACGGATTTTGTAGAAAAAGAGAATAATTGTAGGTAACACTTACTCATCTAGATTAATATCAAGAGCTCTATGTGGATCATCTTCAGGTCTGTCATCTGGCTCATTGTCATCTGAGAAATTGGCCCCCTCGGGCATCTCCCCAACATCTGTGTTGACCACTTGGCTCTGAGGAACTTCCTGATGGATAAAGATAATCACTGATGAATTCATACTCTAAAAATCAGATCTTTAATTTGGTTAAATCTATTCCAAATTTGAAAAATAAAATTTATATGAGCATAGTATACTGTACACTTGTGAAGAACTTTTACTGAGCAAAGTATATATGTTAAACAATCTATGATGATTTAAAAACAAAATAGGGTCTCATATCAATATAACTGTAAAATTACCCCATATCACTACAGTTAACTTTAATAAACTCAACTCCTGAAATGATGCTCTTCAACTAATCAACCCTTGCAACATGATATAATCCTCATTGTTATAAAACAAAAAAAATACATCAAAGTGTACCGCAAAAATTATAAAAACTCATAATGAGTAATGTTAAAAGGCTTTTCAATTCAATAGTATCTATACCTTAATGAATAAAATTTTTTCACACAAAAATATATGTGACATGGTATATGAGGAAGATACAAAATATTAAAAAATAGCAGGTTCAATGTAACACAAAGACATATATCCCACCTCTTCGCTACTAGACGATACTCGACCCCTTCTTTTGCTGCGCTTCTTCTGCTTTTTATGATGTCGCTTTTTGCTGCCTTCATAGCCATCCATCACTTGGTATTTATCTAGTGATGTCATTCCTGAATATACATAATGGTCAGTTTTAAGATAACAAAATGGGCTATTTTATAATGACCCCGAGTGAAAAGAGGAAAAAATTAAATACAACACTTTTAAAAACTTGGTCAAATGTACATTATTTAGGGAATAAAAGGAAGAATATGAGGAAGGAAAGCATAGGAAAAAAAAAAAATTTCTACAGGAAAGTCAGGTAATTCAAATTCCCCACTAGTAACTTAGCCAACTTAAAACTGAAAAATATCCTTTCTACACTCAGATCGGAGAATGCAACATCCCCTCCCCACAATTATTTAAGATAAAAGTTAAAAAATATCCTTCACAGAACTCAAGTCAAACATCTCAACATTCCTTCTCAAAAATCTTAAAATACATTTTATATAAAAATTCTATAAAGGCATGGGACATCGTTTTAATAGACTTGGTATTCTTACAGAAATATTTGGAAATTAAAATATGCCTTTTACAAAGCTCAAGTCAATCATTCCAACATTCCCTATCTAACTCTCAAGATTGATTTCAAAATAAATATCCTAAAAAAGTTAGACATAGTTTTACCATACCTGGAATTTTGAGTGGTACATTCAATTCTAATGCTGCCACTGGGATTTCATCCACCTGAATACTGTTGTGGTTGGGTCTTGGCGATGAATGAGATGAAGATTTCACATAGTAGGGATTACAAGCCTGTTCTGCTCTTCTTGCATCACGTAACTAGAATAATAACAAATACATACATATACAATGGCCATAATCCCCCTTGTAAGGGAGCTGGCCAAGTCAAAATACAAATTTTCACCGGAAGCTCTCTCAATCATTCCTCTTAGCTCCTTGGGGATAAAGGGCAGCCATGATTCCCCCCACCACTACCCAGCTTGGGTTATTCTCTGGATAAGCAGGCAAGGATCTTTTGCCATAAAAAATCTCAGAGGAGCAACTATAAGCTTCACACAACTACCCTATTCCTATTAGCTGCCTCTTAAAGCAAGCAAGAAATAAATTCTTAATTCCAAAGTAGGCTTCAGTATCTGCTACCAGTCAATATAAACTACATATTGCTGTTTGCCACTTTGAGTCACTATTTATCCCCATTAAAGGGGCAGAAAGAGACTGGTTAGGGTTGTGGCATTAATGCAGAATGCCCTCCCCAACGCACCACAGTGGGCTCAATCGCATGTCTCATTCACTTCCTGAGCTAAGTGCTCTAACCACTGTGCAATCATATTAAAATCTACATAATAAATCTACACATTTTTTGTTAATCTTTACACCCAATACATGTCACACTCAGTATCATATTCATACATACTTTTTGAAGCTCATCTTCCGTTGGTTCATATTTTTCTTTCCTGCGATCCTTTGAGGAGGCATCAGATTTGACAAATATATCTGCCTTGCCAACCTCTTCCTCTTCCTCTTCGTCCTCACTTTCTGAAGGCGGGTCGTTTATCCAGGCATCAAGATCCAACCTATAATGCATATAGGAAGGGAATATGAGAGAAAAATACGTAAAATTAAAAAAAAGTAATTTTTAAAATGGAAATAGGAAGGACTCATGAAAAAAATAATAAAATAAACTTGGAAAAAGGTTAACTACTTCAAAATATTCTTTATTGAAAACAAACAACGCTTTTTAATCACTATTTCGAATAAAAACCTCTGATATTTACTTAGTATTAATGAAAGTTTTTTATTAGTATTACAAAACTGCTTTATTCAAAATTCTGATAAAATCTGAAGAATATATAGCATATTCTTCTACTGTACTTTCAGAATGTAACCAGGTGAGGTCACAATATTAAATATTACCTCTTATATTGATCCTGTTGTTCTCATTAATGGGTCTTTTCCTGCCATTTTTTTGTTCTGTTATGTAATCATGATGGACTGCGCATCATGTTAAAATAAAACACTTATTTACCTTCTAGATTTAAAGCATCCTTTCTTTAGCTAAATAAAGCAGGGGTCAAAGGATAAATAATTTCTATTTTTGTGTGTGACATTGTGACAGGCAAAAATACTGCACTTTTTGTGTGTGACATTGGGACAAGCAAAAATAATGCACTCATCAGGTCAAGGCACCAATTAAGCAGATTAGAAAGATAGCAAAGAGAAAAAGAGATGGAGAGTGTGTGACCTGTCAGATTTGAGAGAATATAAGATATTAGTACCACATACGCCAGAATATTCAACGTAGATGTAGGCACAGGAAAAGAGCCGTAACTAAAGGGAGACTTAACATCAAGCTGTAAAGACCGTCAGTTTGCTGTACTGCATCAGGCAGCTGGTGGCATGGGCCAGCCTACTACTATTAACTTTCACTGTATTATAAAAGCATTAAGTCAATAATATTTTTGCTGAGGATGGATCCAAAGTAGAACTGAATTTCCATTTTAATTTTAGATATCAATGCTTTCACATTCAGAGGAGCTATTATACACCAGTATTTATTCCAAAACCACGTACTACATTTCCTTAAACAGCAGAAGTCTATAAAAGAAAAATAAGATCAAAAGAAAGCTTTTATTTATCTTAAACCAGACTGATTACGTAATAGAAAAACACTACTCACCCGTCAGGAATAGGTACTTTTTTCTGAGCCTTTGGTGCAACTGGATTCAGCTCTCCTGTTAAAAGTAGCACCAAATCAGATCCAAGCTTCTCTCCTC
>JAXCGZ010014424.1:5000-10000 GCA_037179515.1 Halocaridina rubra
ATATATATATATATATATATATATATATATATATATATATGCAAAGTAAACTGTTATATCACAGCACAAAATGAAGCAAAAAAAGGCCCATAAATAAGACACAAAAAGAAGCGAAGATGTACATCTTCGCTTCTTTTTGTGTCTTATTTATGGGCCTTTTTTTGCTTCATATATATATATATATATATATATATATATATATATATATATATATATATATATATATATATATATATATAGATAGATAGATAGATAGATAGATAGATACGTGATTACCTAATTGTGTTTACGGGAAAGAGACCAAAGCTCGTATCTTCCCGTCTCCTGATCGGTTCCATTTTAGACTTAGTGATACTTATCATACCTGTCCTTAAAACTATGGATTGAGATAGCATTAACTACCTCCTCTCTTAGCGAATTAAAATTATCAACTACTCTTACACTGAAAAAGTATTTCCTTACATCCTGCGAAGAAGTTTTCTTACGAAGCTTCAAACTATGACCTCTAGTTCTAGAGCCAGCCATATCAAAATATCGATCCCTATCCACTCTATCATAACCATGAAGGAATTTAAAGACTGTCACCATATCCCCCCTCACTCTTCTAGCTTCGAGTGATGGTAAGTCTAATTCCCTCAGCCTCTCATCATAACTGAGATTGCGTATTTCTGGCACCAGTTTCGTGGCATGTCTTTGAACTTTTTCAAGCTTAGCTATGTGCTTTTTCAAGTGCGGATTCCAAAAGGGGGCTGCATATTCGAGTTTTGGCCTCACATAGGTTACATAAATATTTCTGAACATTTCCTTGTCCATGTGCCTGAAGGCTACCCTTACATTTGATAAGAATGCATATGCTGCCCTTACTATGCCATTTATATGTATTTCTGGAGACAAATCTGCCAGTATGTTTACTCCTAGATCTCTCTCATTTTCTGTCTCTTGAAGTTGTACTCCAGCCACCGAGTAGTCAAGCTTGGGCCTTGTTGCACTTGTACCCATTCTCATTACCTTACATTTTGAAGTATTGAATTTCATTAGCCACTTTTTGACCACTCATGCAGATTATTTAGATCCTCCTGAAGTTCTCTACCATTGTTCTCGTTTTTTACTTTCTTCACAATCTTTGCATCATCTGCAAACATATTCATGAATGAATTTACACACTCTGGTAGGTCATTTACATATACAACGAACAAAAGTGGCCCTAAAACTGAACCCTGTGAAACTCCACTACTAACTCTTCTCCATTCAGACACTGAGTGTCTTACTCTAACCCTCTGTTCCCTTCCTTCTAAGTAAGTTTTTATCCATTCCAAAACATTTCCACCTATTCTAGCCATTGAGTGCAGCTTCCTAATAAGTCTCCCATGTGGAACAGTGTCAAACACTTTCTGGAAGTCTAGGAATATGCAATCTGCCCAGCCCTCTCTTTCCTGTAAGATTTGGCTTACCTCATCATAAAATTCTAATAAGTTTGTTACTGTTGATCTACCTTCTCTGAAGCCATGTTGCCTCACTGACAAAAAGTTGAAGGATTCCAAGTGAAGAGAGATATGTTTCCTTAGTAGTTTCTCCATAAGTTTGCAAACTATGCTGGTCAAGGAAACTGGTCTATAGTTCAGAGCCGTATTCCTCCTTCCCTTTTTGAAGATAGGTATCACATTTGCTTGTTTCCAGCATCTTGGAATCTCCCCCGACTCCAGTGACTCCTTAAATATGATACTTAGTGCCACTGATATTGTGTTTGCGCATTTTTTAAGCACATGAGGGGATATGTCATCGGGACCTGTAGCTTTATGAACATCTAAATCCATCAGCGCTTTGCATACCTCTGTGGCTGTAAGGTTGATGTTCTCTAATACCGGCCCTTGAGCTTCTATCTCTGCAATCTGAGGGGGTGGGGTATTTTCTACTGTAAATACTGACTGAAACTCCTTGTTTAATTCTTTGCAGATCTCTTCATCCGTCTCAGTGATGCTTCCATCCGCTCTCTTTAGCCTTAAAACCTGTTCTTTTACCTTCAGTTTTCCTCTGATAAAGCTGTGGAAAAGCTTGGGATTTTCTTTAGCCTTCCTGGTGATGTCCCTCTCATAGTCTCTCTCTGCCTCTCTCCTTTTACTTAGGTAGGCATTTCTTGCTTTTTTGTAGGTTTACCAGGCATTTATGTTTTTTCTCCTCCTATACCTTTTCCAGCATTTGTCTCTCCACTCCTTAGCTCTTTTACACCCATTAGCGAACCATTTCTCTCTGGCATGAATTACACCTACTTTGGTGACAGGTATGCAGCAATCTACTATCTTCCCATATTTCTCACAAAAGATGTCATACATTTCTTGTACAGATTTGTTGTAAAATAAGGTTCTCCGGTCAATAACTGCAAAAAGCTCATTCATTTTGATGTAATCTCCTTTCCGATAGTTCCTCCTCATGTCCTCAGTACCTCTACTCTCAGGAAGAATATCTTCAATGATATACTCCATCAACAACACACAGTGGTCACTCTTTCCAATTGGTGGTTCATACTCAATTTTTTCAATATCCAACACATTATCTGTGAACACTAGATCAAGTAGTGATGGCTCATCCCCACCCCTGGCCCTTGTTGGTTCCATTACATGTTGGTGTAGGAAATTCCCTTGTACGCAATCTAGGGATCTTGCCCCGAATGAGTCCTCACCAGTGTGTGGGTCAAGATTTATCCAATCTATCTCTTTATGATTAAAGTCTCCCATAATCAAAATCCTACGTTTTTTTTCCCGTGCCATGTTAACAACTGAGTTTATGACTTCAATAGTACCTATATGACTTTCCTCATAAACTTCAAGCCTATTTTGGTTCCTTGGTGGGTTGTATACAACAGTTATTATAATGCTCTCTGACCCAGTATTTATGCGAGCAACAAGAAATTCCTTGAACTCACTTTCTATAGCCAAGTTTGTGTGTGTGTGTGTGTGTGTGTGTGTGTGTGTGTAATCTCTTGTCATAGTTAATGCTTCTAAACATTTGCTATATACTCTGCCATAAAAATGTGGTGATGTGTAGGCTTTCTTTGCAGGTAATCACTCCGGACACCTTCGCTGGCCTGACCTCTCTTGAAGTTTTAGATCTGCATAGTAACCACATCGAAATCATTGGCGACAACACCTTTGAGAATCTCCCAAAACTTCGTGAGTTGTATCTACATAATAACTCACTCGCGTACATTGCACCAAACGCATTTCAAGGCCTAAGAAAACTACAGATACTGGAACTCCAGGTAGGTTATAATGGAAGTGGAAAGGAGAGAGAGGAGGTATAGAGAGAAAGAGAGAAAGTTTATGTTACGGTTTGGGGAGAGCAAGATTTTTTTTTTTTTTTTTAAGTGAATACTATGCAGAGAAAGGTATATAAGAGGCTGCCGCTGCGGTAAAGTCCTACATTTAAGAAGTGATGGACACATGTTCGAGACCTCGGAGGGGCGCTAGGAAGGGCATCCAGCCTTAATCCCTATATCTAATCAGTATGTGTCCTCCCTCATATGGGGCTATTTATGGCACATAAAATATAAAAAAGTGAGTGCACACGTACATATATATATATATATATATATATATGTATATATATATATATATATATATATATATATATATATATATATATATATATATATATATATATATATATATATATATATATATATATATATATATATATATATATATATATATATATATATATATATATATATATATATATATATATATATATATATATATATATATATATATATATATATATATATATATATATATATATATATATATATATATATATATATATATATATATATATATATATATATATATATATGCAAAGTAAACTGTTATATCACAGCACAATATGAAGCAAAAAAAGGCCCATAAATAAGACACAAAAAGAAGCGAAGATGTACATCTTCGCTTCTTTTTGTGTCTTATTTATGGGCCTTTTTTTGCTTCATATATATATATATATATATATATATATATATATATATATATATATATATATATATATATATATATATATATATATATATATATATATATATATATAGATAGATAGATAGATAGATAGATAGATAGATAGATACGTGATTACCTAATTGTGTTTACGGGAAAGAGACCAAAGCTCGTATCTTCCCGTCTCCTGATCGGTTCCATTTTAGACTTAGTGATACTTATCATACCTGTCCTTAAAACTATGGATTGAGATAGCATTAACTACCTCCTCTCTTAGCGAATTCCAATTATCAACTACTCTTACACTGAAAAAGTATTTCCTTACATCCTGCGAAGAAGTTTTCTTACGAAGCTTCAAACTATGACCTCTAGTTCTAGAGCCAGCCATATCAAAATATCGATCCCTATCCACTCTATCATAACCATGAAGGAATTTAAAGACTGTCACCATATCCCCCCTCACTCTTCTAGCTTCGAGTGATGGTAAGTCTAATTCCCTCAGCCTCTCATCATAACTGAGATTGCGTATTTCTGGCACCAGTTTCGTGGCATGTCTTTGAACTTTTTCAAGCTTAGCTATGTGCTTTTTCAAGTGCGGATTCCAAAAGGGGGCTGCATATTCGAGTTTTGGCCTCACATAGGTTACATAAATATTTCTGAACATTTCCTTGTCCATGTGCCTGAAGGCTACCCTTACATTTGATAAGAATGCATATGCTGCCCTTACTATGCCATTTATATGTATTTCTGGAGACAAATCTGCCAGTATGTTTACTCCTAGATCTCTCTCATTTTCTGTCTCTTGAAGTTGTACTCCAGCCACCGAGTAGTCAAGCTTGGGCCTTGTTGCACTTGTACCCATTCTCATTACCTTACATTTTGAAGTATTGAATTTCATTAGCCACTTTTTGACCACTCATGCAGATTATTTAGATCCTCCTGAAGTTCTCTACCATTGTTCTCGTTTTTTACTTTCTTCACAATCTTTGCATCATCTGCAAACATATTCATGAATGAATT